>OW203769.1:30565288-30842702 GCA_934045905.1 Leuctra nigra | reverse complement strand
CCGTGATCGTAATATCTATTTTGATGTTATTCAATAATGGATAATAACATAAATAGATATTAGGATCACGGAACTGCATGTGAAATTTTTTGAAAGTAGAGATAGCTATATAATTTTTAATGTTGTCTATTGTTTTATAAGTGGGTGTAACTTCGATGGGACGTTCACATGATCAGTCTGATTGTAGCACTTTTCTATAGGCGCCGGTTATTCAACAAAACCGCTCAAAACTATGATATTATTTTCGGTACGATTGGAGACCTACCCGTGAACCAATTGAACTCAAAATTTAATCATTATTAGATAAAAGACAAACTTTTGGCACTTTATTTAAATAAAATTTCATACGGCACCCACTGAGACAAGAGAATGTACAATTTTCACCATTAATCAACTAATTATTACTAATTAACGAAGCAAAAAATTAAAATGTACCAAGTGATAACCCTAAGTGTGTCTTTTATCTAATCATGATTAAAAATTCAAATAATTTCGTCAACCTATTTTGTCTCCAATCGTATCCAAAAAAGTGCCTGCAACAAAAGGCAAAATCGCTCGCGCTTGCAAAAAAAGTATCTAATTACTTTCGACAAAATTAATTTGTATTTTTTAAATTAATCAAATTAAAAGGTCAGTCTATACCTAAAGTACCAACATTCCTTACTACCCATTCATCCCATCAGCGTCCATTATTGCTCCTAATTGTGATGAATGCTATTGATTATATTGTTGGCCATCACAATGGCGCCTGTCAAAGATTCGCCGCGCACGAGATGATCGGACGGAATCTCGTCATTCACGAGATGTGAATTGATGGAGCTCTTTGTTGACTTTATTGATTGGTTATTTACCACCCAACGTGTCGGTATGCCAGCAGGAGGTGTAAGTGGATGGAGATTACGTTTTTAGATGTCTCGTGGAGGTAAAAACAAATATTATGACAACGTAGTAGACAAGTGCTTGATGGCTTTATACAAATTTCAATACGAAACTTAGAAATATACATACGATTTGATAACGAATGATTGAATAGTAAAAATCTTCATTTGATAAAAAAAAGTACCTAAAGCTCTGAATGCAAAATAATATTCTGAGTAAAATAATGTACTTACTGAATACTAAATCATTTACTGAATCAATCACTCTACTGAATACTAAACAAATATGACTGAAGTACACTCGGCCAAACAAAACTTGAACGTTGACCAAATTTGAATGACTGCTGGTCATGTCCCATAACCAATCAAAGCTTGTTATTATCATTGAAATGTGAGGTCACCTACTAGAGTGAGACAATGAGATCGCTTAGACTGACTTCTGATGGTGCGATCTTACATTTATCAGCCTATCAGATTTATTGAACGTTCAAGTTTTGTTTGGCCAAGTGTACATAGAATACGAAATAACATTAGGTATACTGAATGAACAATTAAATTATTCAAGAATTTTTTTAAAATTGCCAAACTATAGTGGGACAACAATTGAATTATTATAATTTTTTGTGATATTGTAAATTTCAGTAATTGTTTTGGTGTATTTTGTGTTGATTATAACCACTAAAACATTCTTCATTAATATATATCTTGTCATGTTTATAGGCATGAGCTTAATATGCTTAAAGTAAATTAAATAATCAAATCAAAAATATTAGATATGAGTCACATTTTCCTAATGTGATAATTATGCAAAAAAATATGGTAAAATTTACTCTATTTTTGAATAACAATGCCTCACAGGACCTCTGTTTGATAACTGATTTCTCCGTCAATTTTTGTTGTTCGTTAAATTTTGTTAAAGAAAAATATGTTGCAATATCCTAGTCTTTATCCAAACTCTAAACTAATATTTAAAATATTTACCGAAATTCGGCCAGCATGATTTTCTTTTCACTCTTTACATTCGTCAATGGTTTTCACTTATCAGTCCTGTGCTTATTCCTTCATGTAACCAGGCTCCACAAATCACGACTTACCTCTCTTGTGATCTTCATCCTGACTCTGTCTTCTCGCTCCAACAACAGCTGTCCTTGTCGCTCCTGATCGTGTAAATGCACCTCCTGATCGTGTAAATGCACCTGATCGTGTAAATCAGAGCGATTATGTAAGCGTCTGATCGTCCTTGCTCTTCGCGAAGGTATTGTTGAATTTCTCATCGAGTCATTGGCTTTTAAAACAAGTTGTTCGCGCTACCGGCTGGGTTGTCCGGACAGCGCGATGAGTGGAGGGGAGAGCCAGAGTGTCGCGGTACCTAGGCGGTCGGCCGAGCAGCTTTGTGATGGGAGGGCATTTTAAGAAAGACTTAATTTTTTGACAAATTGAATAATTTACAGGATTTTTTTAAATTCTCTAACAACATTTAAAAAATCCTAAAATATCTCCCCGACGTGATGGGAAGCAAACAATTTTAAAACTGATATCGAAATTTTGTAAAATTTTTAAGTTTGTGATATAATTCAATTCATAGATTGAACGAACTTCTTTTGTTTTATATCAGCAATGCAATACTGAATTTTCCGCCAGAGGACGGACATTACGTTGGCACGTTGATGGGTCAGATTTATAACTTTATTGAGTTATAAACTTTATACTTAACTTTATAACTTTATTTACTTTACTATATAACTTTATTGACTTTATTGATTTATAACTTTATCGATGTATTTTTGTAATGTGAGTGATTCCTCTTCGTACTAAAGATATCTCCGGAGCCTATA
This sequence comes from Leuctra nigra, assembly GCA_934045905.1. Classification (NCBI taxonomy): domain Eukaryota; kingdom Metazoa; phylum Arthropoda; class Insecta; order Plecoptera; family Leuctridae; genus Leuctra; species Leuctra nigra. Next base: position 30,839,989 of record OW203769.1, on the reverse strand, counting down.
CAATTTCCCAGGTACCCATTAACTATAAAATATCGTCAAAACAACAGAGAATCACAGGTATTCTGCGTGCCATCAAGATGGTGGCAGGCAACAGTGAGTTTACATCACGTGCAAACTATGAATTAATGTAGGTTTCTGTGGAGAATTTTCATGGAGTGAGGATGATAGGAAGGGATGTGCGTTGTGAAAAAATCCGAGCAAACCGGAGCTCGAACCCGGGACCTCTCACTTGCCGGGTGAGAGCTCTACATGGCTCTACCAACTGAGCTACCCGGTCGGACTGACGGACATTAGACACAACGCACTGATGAGGGTTAGAGATCTCCGAGGAGAATGGAATAAAGGCAGAGAATGCTCACTACGAATTCTGTCAAACTACATGGTAAAAATAAATGCATATTTTTGGAACCATTCATAGTACCGTGAAACTAAAGAAAGTGAAGGAAAATAAAAATGACTAATAAAGACTTTAAAGATACAAAGAAAATACAAACAGCACTGTGTTTTAAAGAATCATCAATGTTATTCTGATTTGAATTGTTATTAAAATCATTAGTTAATTATTGTAAAATTACATGCTCCATCAAAATTCATTGAAGGAAATATTATTACGTTGATATTTGATTTTATATGCTCCTATTATGTTTCAATTCGGTGTTCTTTTATTGACATAGGTAATGAGATCTGCTCAAAGGTAGAAAGCCCGATGTCCATTTTCTCGCTTTTGCGTTGCACACATTTGGATTCATGTAATAAAGTTTGACTGATGTCAACAAATACATAGTTATACTCTTACACACTGACTGACTCGTCGCCATTACAAATATGATTGGATGAATTACCTACTTGTTTATGAGCTCACCTCAAGAATCATTGCAATATACATCGGGCGTTCTACCTCTGTGGTATATTTCGAGAACATATTTTTTACAATCTATCATCATTTTGAGATGCTCGATGGAGGCGGTGGAGGGGAATGACTAGAGCCTTCCCCTCGAACAAATGTCCGGACAACTTCCTACAGTTGCGACACGAAATGGATCTAGAACAATCGGTGTTCTTTGAGGATCACGACAAGCGATGTGTTTCGAATAATGAATCAAGTTATGAGAAGTGATGACAGGAAGGTGAAACATGCCGGCTGATTACAGCTGTTGATATAATCCAGGAAAACGCTCTGTGTAACTTTGCAATGAATGTTGCCACCTAAAAGTCGTAAATAATTATATCAATAGAAAGTTAAATTCGGGCAATATTTCGAAAGGCAGAAAATGTCAATAACTCTTATGGCCGGTATTACCATTAATAAATAAACTGCAGTTAATGTAACCTTAGGTTAAATTATACTGAGAAATAAGCTCGGAATTCCGAAGCTTACTGAGCTTTAAACTAATGGAATGACCGGCCCGATAATGACATTATTCATTGTCAAATATTGGTTCCAAATTCGTTTTAGAATTGGTCTTGATGATCATTGCAAAATTTTAATTTGTTCAGACAAACTATCTTTATGTATACCTTATATATTTTATTTAATATTTCGACAGAATTTTGAATTCTAGAGCTGGGTTGGGAGCGCAAGTCCCCCCCCCCCCCCCCCCATGACATTGACGCCTGACGGGTACTTCTCAACATTAAGATGCAGTCTGAACCCACTAGGCTGCAAGAGAGTTTGTTACACCTCGTTGTTTGAAGTCTGGTCGTAAAACCCATCGCAAATAGCGGAATTCAAAGACACCAAATATTTGCCAGATTAAAACTAATCTCACTCAAACACGAAGACGTGCATTTGTAATTCGAATTCCATGTCTTTGGTAATGTCCGAAATACCGCACTGCATACTTTGGAAACCAACAAGGAGTTTTAAAACGGTTTCTGGCGAACGCAAATATACCCAAGTATAATCATGGCATGTCGACGAATGTTTTTCATGTTAAATGTATGCATGGCTTGGCGAGGACCTACCAACAGGGGAATAGAATCTACATAAATGCCCCACCGACGGCTGCCACCTTATCGCGGTGGTGGGGTTTGTGTTGGCCAATGATCCATTGCAGCTACGCCGGCGAGCATATGCTCATGTGTAAGGGCTACCCATGCAGGACAGACCAGTGGTGAGGTCCAGACAAAGAGCAGCCAGGGTTGGCCTAACCATGTCCTCCCTTGAATTTGCGGTCCCCATCGGGCCGGCCTTCCCCCTCGAGATGGTGATCCCCCTGAAATCGGGTTCCGCCGGCCCGAATCCTCACACCCCCCGGTCCGTCCCCATTCCGGCCTGGCCTTCTCACCAGTGCTGGACTCCCCCGGATCGGGCCCGTTAGGTCAACCCCCTCCCAATATCCCCCACTTAATTCAACAAAGTTTAAAGTAAAATAATTAATGTGCGCAATATAACCTCGTCGTTGACGCGCCGTTAAACCCTATTAATCTATCTATCTATCTATCTATACATAAATGGCTCCACTTTTGCAAAAATATTTACTTTATCAGAGCATTGAGATTGCATTGATTTGAGCATTGTTGCTAAAAATACGCGTTCCTAACAAGAAAACAATGCAACAAACAGTCAAATATGGCTGATGTGCGAGTAACAGACGTGGAAAGATGAATACGCGAATAAGCGAGTAACAGACTGGGAAGATTCGACGCGAGACACTTTATTGCGAATACGACATCAATAAACACTCGTTTCATCGGCTTTTCTGTGCTATGAAATCCAATCCAATTCAATTGGATTGAATTATTTTTATCCACTAAAATGACAGATTGATGCACTTTAGTTGAGATTCATTAACAAAAATGACAAAAAACTTAAAAAGACACATTTGACACAATTTTCACGCAATCGGCGTAAGAATAATCGTCCCATCCTATTTTGCACCGACAAACCCGTGGTCATTTCATAGCACAGAAAAGCCGATGAAACGAGTGTTTATTGATGTCGTATTCGCAATAAAGTGTCTCGCGTCGAATCTTCCCAGTCTGTTACTCGCTTGTTCGCGCATTCATCTCTCCACGTCTGTTACTCGCTTGTTCGCGCATTCATCTCTCCACGTCTGTTACTCGCTTGTTCGCGCATTCATCTCTCCACGTCTGTTACCCGCTTATCCGCGCATTCATCTCTCCACGTCTGTTACCCGCTTATTCGCGCATTCATCTCTCCACGTCTGTTACCCGCTTATTCGCGCATTCATCTCTCCACGTCTGTTACCCGCTTGTTCGCGCATTCATCTCTCCACGTCTGTTACTCGCTTGTTCGCCCATTCATCTCTCCACTTATACTCGCTTATCCGCGCATTCATCTTTCCACGTCTGTTACTCGCTTATTCGCGCATTCATCTCTCCACGTCTGTTACTCGCTTGTTCGCGCATTCATCTTTCCACGTCTGTTACTCGCTTATTCGCGCATTCATCTCTCCACGTCTGTTACTCGCTTGTTCGCGCATTCATCTCTCCACGTCTGTTACTCGCTTGTTCGCGCATTCATCTCTCCACGTCTGTTACTCGCTTATCCGCGCATTCATCTCTCCACTTATACTCGCTTATTCGCGCATTCATCTCTCCACGTCTGTTACTCGCTTGTTCGCGCATTCATCTTTCCACGTCTGTTACTCGCTTGTTCGCGCATTCATCTCTCCACGTCTGTTACTCGCTTGTTCGCGCATTCATCTCTCCACGTCTGTTACTCGCTTATCCGCGCATTCATCTCTCCACTTATACTCGCTTATTCGCGCATTCATCTCTCCACGTCTGTTACTCGCTTATTCGCGCATTCATCTCTCCACGTCTGTTACCCGCTTATTCGCGCATTCATCTCTCCACGTCTGTTACTCGCTTGTTCGCGCATTCATCTCTCCACGTCTGTTACTCGCTTATTCGCGCATTCATCTCTCCACGTCTGTTACTCGCTTGTTCGCGCATTCATCTCTCCACGTCTGTTACCCGCTTATCCGCGCATTCATCTCTCCACGTCTGTTACTCGCTTATTCGCGCATTCATCTCTCCACGTCTGTTACCCGCTTATTCGCGCATTCATCTCTCCACGTCTGTTACTCGCTTGTTCGCGCATTCATCTCTCCACGTCTGTTACTCGCTTATTCGCGCATTCATCTCTCCACGTCTGTTACTCGCTTATTCGCGCATTCATCTCTCCACGTCTGTTACTCGCTTGTTCGCGCATTCATCTCTCCACGTCTGTTACCCGCTTATCCGCGCATTCATCTCTCCACGTCTGTTACTCGCTTGTTCGCGCATTCATCTCTCCACGTCTGTTACCCGCTTATCCGCGCATTCATCTCTCCACGTCTGTTACTCGCTTATTCGCGCATTCATCTCTCCACGTCTGTTACCCGCTTATTCGCGCATTCATCTCTCCACGTCTGTTACTCGCTTGTTCGCGCATTCATCTCTCCACGTCTGTTACTCGCTTATTCGCGCATTCATCTCTCCACGTCTGTTACTCGCTTATTCGCGCATTCATCTCTCCACGTCTGTTACTCGCTTGTTCGCGCATTCATCTCTCCACGTCTGTTACCCGCTTATCCGCGCATTCATCTCTCCACGTCTGTTACTCGCTTATTCGCGCATTCATCTCTCCACGTCTGTTACCCGCTTATTCGCGCATTCATCTCTCCACGTCTGTTACTCGCTTGTTCGCGCATTCATCTCTCCACGTCTGTTACTCGCTTATTCGCGCATTCATCTCTCCACGTCTGTTACTCGCTTATTCGCGCATTCATCTCTCCACGTCTGTTACTCGCTTGTTCGCGCATTCATCTCTCCACGTCTGTTACTCGCTTATTCGCGCATTCATCTCTCCACGTCTGTTACTCGCTTATCCGCGCATTCATCTCTCCACGTCTGTTACTCGCTTGTTCGCGCATTCATCTCTCCACGTCTGTTACTCGCTTATTCGCGCATTCATCTCTCCACGTCTGTTACTCGCTTGTTCGCGCATTCATCTCTCCACGTCTGTTACTCGCTTATTCGCGCATTCATCTCTCCACGTCTGTTACTCGCTTATTCGCGCATTCATCTCTCCACGTCTGTTACTCGCTTATTCGCGCATTCATCTCTCCACGTCTGTTACTCGCTTGTTCGCGCATTCATCTTTCCACGTCTGTTACTCGCTTATTCGCGCATTCATCTCTCCACGTCTGTTACTCGCTTATCCGTGCATTCATCTCTCCACGTCTGTTACTCGCTTATTCGCGCATTCATCTCTCCACGTCTGTTACTCGCTTGTTCGCGCATTCATCTTTCCACGTCTGTTACTCGCTTATTCGCGCATTCATCTCTCCACGTCTGTTACTCGCTTATTCGCGCCTTCATCTCTCCACGTCTGTTACTCGCTTATTCGCGCATTCATCTCTCCACGTCTGTTACTCGCTTGTTCGCGCATTCATCTCTCCACGTCTGTTACTCGCTTGTTCGCGCATTCATCTCTCCACGTCTGTTACTCGCTTATTCGCGCATTCATCTCTCCACGTCTGTTACTCGCTTGTTCGCGCATTCATCTCTCCACGTCTGTTACTCGCTTATCCGCGCATTCATCTCTCCACGTCTGTTACTCGCTTGTTCGCGCATTCATCTCTCCACGTCTGTTACTCGCTTATTCGCGCATTCATCTCTCCACGTCTGTTACTCGCTTATTCGCGCATTCATCTCTCCACGTCTGTTACTCGCTTATTCGCGCATTCATCTCTCCACGTCTGTTACTCGCTTATTCGCGCATTCATCTCTCCACGTCTGTTACTCGCTTATTCGCGCATTCATCTCTCCACGTCTTTTACTCGCTTGTTCGCGCATTCATCTCTCCACGTCTGTTACTCGCTTGTTCGCGCATTCATCTTTCCACGTCTGTTACTCGCTTGTTCGCGCATTCATCTCTCCACGTCTGTTACTCGCTTATTCGCGCATTCATCTCTCCACGTCTGTTACTCGCTTATTCGCGCATTCATCTCTCCACGTCTGTTACTCGCTTATTCGCGCATTCATCTCTCCACGTCTGTTACTCGCTTATTCGCGCATTCATCTCTCCACGTCTGTTACTCGCTTGTTCGCGCATTCATCTCTCCACGTCTGTTACTCGCTTATCCGCGCATTCATCTCTCCACGTCTGTTACTCGCTTGTTCGCGCATTCATCTCTCCACGTCTGTTACTCGCTTATTCGCGCATTCATCTCTCCACGTCTGTTACTCGCTTATTCGCGCATTCATCTCTCCACGTCTGTTACTCGCTTGTTCGCGCATTCATCTCTCCACGTCTGTTACTCGCTTATTCGCGCATTCATCTCTCCACTTATACTCGCTTTTTCGCGCATTCATCTCTCCACGTCTGTTACTCGCTTATCCGCGCATTCATCTCTCCACGTCTGTTACTCGCTTATTCGCGCATTCATCTCTCCACGTCTGTTACTCGCTTATTCGCGCATTCATCTCTCCACGTCTGTTACTCGCTTGTTCGCGCATTCATCTCTCCACGTCTGTTACTCGCTTGTTCGCGCATTCATCTCTCCACGTCTGTTACTCGCTTGTTCGCGCATTCATCTTTCCACGTCTGTTACTCGCTTATTCGCGCATTCATCTCTCCACGTCTGTTACTCGCTTGTTCGCGCATTCATCTCTCCACGTCTGTTACTCGCTTGTTCGCGCATTCATCTCTCCACGTCTGTTACTCGCTTATTCGCGCATTCATCTCTCCACTTATACTCGCTTTTTCGCGCATTCATCTCTCCACGTCTGTTACTCGCTTATCCGCGCATTCATCTCTCCACGTCTGTTACTCGCTTATCCGCGCATTCATCTTTCCACGTCTGTTACTCGCTTATTCGCGCATTCATCTCTCCACGTCTGTTACTCGCTTATCCACGCATTCATCTCTCCACGTCTGTTACTCGCTTATCCGCGCATTCATCTCTCCACGTCTGTTACTCGCTTATTCGCGCATTCATCTCTCCACGTCTGTTACCCGCTTATTCGCGCATTCATCTCTCCACGTCTGTTACTCGCTTATCCACGCATTCATCTCTCCACGTCTGTTACTCGCTTATCCGCGCATTCATCTCTCCACGTCTGTTACTCGCTTATCCACGCATTCATCTCTCCACGTCTGTTACTCGCTTATCCGCGCATTCATCTCTCCACGTCTGTTACTCGCTTATTCGCGCATTCATCTCTCCACGTCTGTTACTCGCTTATTCGCGCATTCATCTCTCCACGTCTGTTACTCGCTTATCCGCGCATTCATCTCTCCACGTCTGTTACCCGCTTATTCGCGCATTCATCTCTCCACGTCTGTTACTCGCTTATCCGCGCATTCATCTCTCCACGTCTGTTAGTCGCTTATTCGCGCATTCATCTCTCCACGTCTGTTACTCGCTTGTTCGCGCATTCATCTCTCCACGTCTGTTACTCGCTTATTCGCGCATTCATCTCTCCACTTATACTCGCTTATTCGCGCATTCATCTCTCCACGTCTGTTACTCGCGTATTCGCGCATTCATCTCTCCACGTCTGTTACTCGCTTGTTCGCGCATTCATCTCTCCACGTCTGTTACTCGCTTATTCGCGCATTCATCTCTCCACTTATACTCGCTTGTTCGCGCATTCATCTCTCCACGTCTGTTACTCGCTTATTCGCGCATTCATCTCTCCACGTCTGTTACTCGCTTTTTCGCGCATTCATCTCTCCACGTCTGTTACTCGCTTATCCACGCATTCATCTCTCCACGTCTGTTACTCGCTTGTTCGCGCATTCATCTCTCCACGTCTGTTACTCGCTTGTTCGCGCATTCATCTCTCCACGTCTGTTACTCGCTTATTCGCGCATTCATCTCTCCACGTCTGTTACTCGCTTATTCGCGCATTCATCTCTCCACGTCTGTTACTCGCTTATCCGCGCATTCATCTCTCCACGTCTGTTACTCGCTTGTTCGCGCATTCATCTCTCCACGTCTGTTACCCGCTTATCCGCGCATTCATCTCTCCACTTCACTTTCACACAAACCTCGCGCCTTTTACACGTCGAATCATCCAAACCACACGAGATTACAGCTTCATCATACCTTAAGAACCGACTGCACCAGAGGTAAATACTCATGATATATTTCCTATAAGTAGCGGCATAACTTTGGAACCATTCAAATTATTATAAATTTGGAAAATAATTGCGTAGTTATTTTTTGAGTCGACCCTAGAAATGAACAATCAAATTTATAAAAATAATGTTCCGACCAAACTGGATGCAAAACAAAATATTCCCTTTATTTCGACTAATGAGTAGATTTTGAGCACAAAGATTTGATTTAGAAGTCGATGTTATATTGACTCATGATGTAGCTACACAAACTATTTTTCTTAATTTTAATATTTTGTCAAGTTCAGAAGTTATGTTCGTATTTATGAAACATAATCACAAGAATCGACTTCTTCGTACAACCGACTCTTAATACTCTTGGATATACTACATTTTTCTATATAAATGATATGTTATTACGTTTTGTACGCAGCTTAGCACGTTTTGATATATCTATATGTATTAGATTCTCGGGCGGACGTGACTAAGAGGACAAAACATCAACAATTTCGTCATCGATGGAAAAGAATAGACATATAATTTTATACGCTCAATTTGAAGAGATTTATATATTGAATATTATTTGTCCGGAAGGTAAATGTTGAAATAGATGTTAACAATTTTACGGGGAATTTTCGAATTAGACCAATCTATGGGACGTGTTGAAGATGCAGTCATGGCCGTTCATGGACCAGAGGGCGGCACGTGGGGGATCTTGCTGGCAACAGTAGGGACATTTTAGTGCCTGCCATGTGTATAGAACTCATATTACTTAATTTAGAAGATACTCAACTTATTAATAATTGTTTATGTTCATAGTTATAGATTTATTTTAGGATGTATTTTAAAGCACATGGGATTGCTGGGATATTTTCCAGCTGTGTTATCTCCTTCCCAACAGCGTCCCATACTCGATATCATTTCATCCCCAATGGTCCCTTCTCAATTACCGGCCAGTCCCGGAAAAAGGGACGAAAGTATTTGGCCTAGAGAGAGAGGTGGGAGAATAGATCTGCCGGAAGAAGTGTAATTTTTATAGGTCAATGATGGAATCTAAATTCGCACATTTTCTATGTTAGCTATAGATGAGTCTGTACTTCATAATTACGATACCTATTTTTTATGCGACACTTAAGTTTGTTTGTGGGACAACTTTGTTGTTTGTTTAGCTAAACAAGAAAAAATAAATTTTGCAGATTAAAGTTGTCTATGCTAGGTTATTATTAGTTAGCATTATTGTTTTATAAAATGCACTTTCATTTTAGTATATTTCACAACTTTTTATATATTAATATGTATCGTTATTGTAGCTATCAACAACGTCACAATAATAATTATTATACAACAATAAAGCACATTGCTAGTAATACTGTAATGCCGATGATACTTTACTCTCATTTACTATCATTAAGCATTATTATCGATTGTTTTCTCTAAAGTTTTGAGGATCGTCTGTGTCCATTCTACTCGCAATCGCGACCTACGGTCAAATGCTTTTGCTCAGCTGCTAGGTAGTACTCGTGCACGATCCATCAACACAGCTCTAGCAATTCCCTGATTATTTATAGACAAAAACCATGTGTTGGATATTTGTACACATTATAATTTCTGATCTTGATTAATATCTCCCCTGCTTCCCTCTCTCTCTAGCTTGTAGAATCTGCATACAACCTCTCCTTGTCGCACCAATGGAGCGAACCTTGACACTGCTCCAAGAAATAAAAACCTCTCTCGGTTTGTTCACCTTCGCCTTCACTCCGTCTCTCTCGCTCTCGCATGGACTGGCATGTCGCTATCCTTGTCGCACGCGTTGTGAAAGGTTACGAGATCTGCATGTTGAACAGGACAAGTACTTTCTGATGTAACATCAGTTTGTGTTGTTACGTCGGATTTCTTGTGACAATTCCAACGAAGCTGAAAGACCGATTTGTCAAGTCAGACAAAGAGAGTGGCTAAAAGCATATATTTATTTATAAATATACTTTCAATTTAGGGCAATTTGTATCTCCCATGTTTGTCTACTTGTTGTCCGTGGATAAAAAGATGCAAAGAAAAGAAGACATTTAACTAAGGGCCAGTTTTTCAATAATCTGCTAAATATTAACCAGTTCAGTAGAACTATATTGCCATGGCAACAACCAATGACATTCCTTGAATGACCCTTACATTCCTTCTGACCCTTCCTGACCTGTTCCCAATCATCATCATAATCATTCATCAGTCGCCATTACAGCTGCAGAACAGTGCCACGTTAAACACCTAAAAATCCATCTTCTAATTGACATGTCCAGCATTCCGTAGTTTATTGGCTCAATTAAAATGTCCCTCTCTGATTTTGATCGCGTCTCCCGAGCTATAAAACAGAAGTTCAACGATATCCTGAAGGTAATAAAGTCTGGGTCTATAAAATCAAACGCCTTCATTAGTACTTGTGTGTGAATCAGAATAAGTTGAGTCCGAGAATAGATCAAGTCTAGGAAATGATATTTTAAATTTTATTTCCATGGTCTCAACTATGCATTGTATTAATTCATGGCCAAATGATTCATCAATGTTTTGAATCAAGATCAGGCTATAATTGCAGCGAAAACCATGTTATTTTATTAGATAAAAGTTTGTCTATCAAGACTTGTTTCCTGTATTAAATTTAAATAAGCAAACAGGTTGGGTGAGTGGTTAACGCTCTGAACTTGTATTCCGGAGGCCTGGGTTCGATTCCCACGGCCGTCCTTCCTGACTGGGGTTTTTTCGTGGTTTTCCCTCAGTCGACAGGCAAATGCTGGGAAGGTATCCTACTAATAGGTCGCGACCGCCTCCTTCCCACCTTCCATCCTTACCTACTCTTCACCATCATCTCCCAATCATCATCATATCATTCATCCGTCGCCATTAGCCTCGCTGCAGAACAGTGCGACGTTAAGCCCCAGACAAAAAAATATATATTTAAGTTTGACTTACAATTGAGTAAATACATTTATTTATAATTATTATTTACTGTGGATTTCCTACTGGAGGCAGGATGGCTAGTGTAGGGCACATTTTAGCCCAAATTGTGATATGATTCTTAATTGTGAGTCTTAATTTTATCTTGGCAATTTATCATAGCTTTAAGTTTAACCAAAATTTTTATTTTTATTTGGTATTCTGTGTTGTTTGCAATTTGTAGGTGCTGTACAAACAGATAATAAAATAAATACAAAATATTAATAACATTAAATTTACAAAATTAATCTACTAAATGTAAAAAAGTACGCACAAAGCCTAGTAGAAGCTCTTTGGTAAGCATTCCCCAGAGGAATTTGGGATGTGGTTGCGTTCCAGTGCCCCCCCCCCCCCCTCACCCAATGATTACAATGATGGCAATTAGATCGGACTGTCGTATTGTGTTTTGAAACCTCTGAGCTATCAATGAATTGTGTAAACAAGGAACTTGGTCCGGGTCCAGCACGGCTTGTGGCTGACGTAACAGCTGTCTGACAGACAACTGACCTGACACGATTGACAGATGAGACGCAATGAAAGCGGCAGTTGGCACTTCGCTGGGCGACGCAACTGCTAATTCGCAGTTACTTAATTCGTTCAATTACACGGCAAGAAAGTGGGCCTCATTAGGATTCACACGTCACGTGGATCGGAGCTATTTGACACTTTTGGCACCCGGACTTATAGTGGCAGAAAATAATATTACTCAATAATGTTATCTGCTTTTTGTAATGTCACATTTTTGTTTGTGTTTTATTTCTTATTTCGATCGCTAAACACATAATAATAAAACATAAAGACAATTCTGTACCTTAGAGGTAGAAGGACTGATGTCCATTTCAATGATTCTTGAGCATATTTCTAAATCTTTTTAAAAATAATTTTGTAATGTATTGCAGTGACATGATTCATCGTGTAAGAGAATACTTCAATACAACTGTATTTGTTGACATTAGTCAAATGGCAATTGATAACTCTTGATTTTAGGATTCCAAAGGTGTGCAACGCAAAATAAAGAAATTAATATTAGGCATTCTACTTCTGAGTTACAGAAGTGTTCATGATTTACAAGCGTTCGGCTGTTTTAGCAAATTGAGAGAGATTTTTTTGTCAAAAGTGGGTGTAACTTTGATAGGATATTCACATGATCAGTCTGATTGTATATTAGTAAAATCGTTCGTTTTTGCTCGTGCCTTGTTAATTAGGCACCAGTATTCAACAAAACCGCTCAATACTATGAAATTTCGGATTAGATTGGAGACCAAACCCGAGAACCAATGGATCTCAAATTTTAATCATGATGAGAAGAAAAATTTAGAGTTATCACATGACACATTTTTAAATTAAATTTCATACGGCACCCATTGAGACAAGAAAATAGACCATTTTTCACCAAAAATGAACTATAATTATAACTAATTGATAAAGTAAAAATTAAAAAAGGAACCAAGTGAAAATCCTAAGTTTGTCTTTTATCTATAATCACGATTAAAATTTCCAATCATTTCGTCAACCCATTTTGTCTCCAATCGTATAAAAAAGTGCCTGCAACACGCGGCAAAGCTCGTGCTTGCACCACCTTAAATTGATTGAAACATATTTCATTGCATGCTGGTTAAATGCTCGCTTATCGCCGCGCTATTGCAAGCGTTTCCAAGACTAAACGCGTCTCCCAACAGTAATTAATTTCACCAATAATCTTCTTCATCATCGGATTATAATATTCTTGAAGGTCAATGCAAACGACTTGTTTAATTATAACGTTACTAATTATATCCAATGGAGCTCATGCCGATAAAATCACTAGAATACAGATTATAATTTCATCCAAGCGCTGAAGTGGTTTTAAACATCATGGTCAGGAAGGAGGAGTGCAGGGTGGGTTTATCTGATTATCGTGATCAGAATCTGACAGGGCCTCATCTATTCGTTTATCTATTCCAATGTTATTTGGATCACTCTTCGTGAGAAATCGTTCACATTTGACATATTATTAGATTGTTATGTTCTGCATCATAATATGGCAAGAAATAGTAGGCAAGCTGAACTAATTTCCGATATATATCACTTCAAAGTTATAGTTTTCTTTCAATTTAACATTGCAACCATACAGAAAAAGTCATGCTGATATTTTTAAAAGTGTATTAAATATTCTAACATTTTTAAATGTATACCTTCGTGGACGTTTTACCGAGCTATGAGGGTTTTGCTGCTTTATTTTTACGTTTTACGTTTTTTCCTTCTGAAAGTGCAGTTTTACAATATGTAAGTTGTGTAGTGAAACGGCCTTCTAGAAATTCGAATTTCTTTGAAAATTTGTGGAAATTTACAGAACACCGTGATTATATTGCTTAATAATCTCCTTAATAATTTGTGCAGTTTTTGGCTGTTCATATTGTGCACTAATGCAAGACAGTGTATTCTTTAAATTTCCTCGTGAAAATTCTGACAAATCCAACAAATTGTTGCGGTACCACGTGACGTGAACTGACCAATGGGAGTAACCGGAACCGGAAACCGTGCTCTCTGCGCAACTCAGAGTGTCAATTGTGAACCAACCAACATCAACCCAAACAGTTGCGTGTGATAGGCTTTTGCCTCTATTTGCAACAAAAGTTTCCAACCACGTGTTCCAGCCATGGTTGGCTATCCAGTGTGATACCCACTTTAGAATTATCGAAAAGAAGGACGTAATTCACCGCACATGGATCTGTTATTCAATTATTCCAGAGTGTAAAATAATGGAATTTGGAAAGTTGCAAAAAATTATACACGAGACATCCCTATTGGTTTATTGGAGATGTTGCTAGAGGAATTTCGAACAATGGATGCAATCCCCCACCCACTCCCATTTAACCCCACTGCCCTGCAATCAGGCAAGTTCACTTTGCATCATGCATTCTGACAGCACATTTTAAAACAGCCACTTCAGTCCGAACAGACTTAGTGCAAACCTGTTTCATTTTTTCTCGAATGTTTAATGAACTGTTATAAATTAAATCCCCTAATAAAATAATCGTGCAGGATTGAATCTGTTAGCTTTAGCATCATCCAGAGATGACGCCAGGTGGAGCTGGGGTCAAGGTCAAGGAACTGCACTCAGATGGGACATTATTCGACACTCAAGTTGCACTCACAACAAGTGTCAAAACTAACATCTTGAGGAAATAGCACAGATTGAGAATGGCAATGGTAGCGTGATCGTTCAAGTTAAATTAAATCACGATAACTGATAAATACATCAATAGCGACTTAATTACATAGTTATTCACTTTCTTGCGAAACTAGATGATTCACCAAAGGCAGACATTTGACAATACTTGTTTTTACCATGGACACAGAAGTGAGAGGTAATTAAAAAGAGTAGTTTATTGACGATATTTTGGGAAATGAGTGATTCCACAATGCATAGGTAAATTGTGCATAAATTGGATAAAAATGCATGAATAATTGTACATATCATAATTCACAATATAATAGCTAAACCGGCAATTCAAGGACGTGGGTTCGAATATACCACAGTTAACAAATATTTTCAATTTGCAGTTGGTATATCACCACATCTGAGATAACCAGAAAAATCCGTATTTCACACCTGTAGAGCCCTATAATGTGTGTGCAAAATACTAGGAAAACGCTCAGTGTAACGCGCGTTGATGAGCGAGCACTGATACGTGCAAAACCTCCAATCAAACAATTAAACACGGACCAGTCAATCAAAGATATAACTGATTTATAACTTATATTTCTGATTTTCTTTGAGACTTCCAATGTCATACCCTCTACAGATCCAAGTGGCTTGCTCGAATTTGGTACTTTACAGAAAATCTCATTTGACAGCTCTTCAAACTCGTAAATGTCAACAAGTCTGTTTGACCGATTGTGCTGAAAACTTATAAAATATTAGATAATGTTGGTCTTGATCACAATGCCAAATTTGATCTTAATCGGAACATTTTGATTTTCTACCAATCGGAATTTTTTTTGAAATTTTTGAGCGAGCGTAGCGAGCGTCACCACGGTACTCATATGGCACTTTCTCTGCGTGATTTTTTTTTTGTTTGTTTGTGTTCATAGCCCAGGTCAAACCGCTCAAGCAATCGATCTGAAATTTTGTACACATACTAACGTAATCTATGCGGTCCCTGGGATCGTTTTTGAACGGGATCCCATGATTGGTTCAAATTAAAAAAATTATCTTTCGATTGGTTGTTCCCATCAATTTGAAATTTTGACAAGTGATTTCAACCAACATTGTACCCAATCATAAAAAGTTTCAGCCAAATCCTCCTATTGGTTCAAATTTAAACCCATTTTTCCTGTGATTTTTGAAATTTAAACTAGAACCGATTGACCGATCAACTTAAAACTTCGCATGGTCAATCGTACCAACATTTAAGATATTTTTGCCTATTTTCAGTCTGATCTGTCGTTATTTTCAAAAGTATTTGTCATTTTAGGGACATTTTATTCCATAATCTTGAAATATTTGTAAAATGTATACTTCATTTTCATCCCTGACTTCTTTAAGCCTCTGCTCCAAGGCCTGTATAGCAGCCAAGCAGTCCACAATTTTACAGTAAAACTAGCGCATATCAAATCGGATGCAGTACGAAGGCCAAATCCTCCAATTGGTAGTTTAAATAATATCTTCTGATTGGTCGACAATCAAAATGTTTTGATTAAGTTCAAATTTTGCATGGTGATCAGACCAATATAATCTAAATTTTACACATTGTAAGCCCAATCAGTCAAGTAAATTGTCATTTTACGAGTTAAGTATGGGTTGTCAAAAGCTGGAAAAAGTATGTAGGAAAGTCACGACACAATGGATCTGATATTCATCCTGAGTATTTATATGGAGATTGGAAAGTTGCAGAGAAAATCGTCTTGTGTCGTGTCGTTTATCGTGACTGAGGATGTTGCATGTCAATGTTCTGTGCTCGCTCATCAACGCGTTACACTGAGCGTTTTCCTAGTAACTAAACAGAGCATTTGACTGAAACACTGTAAATTTTGAGCCATTGTTGGTCTTAATAACCTGACACCATTTCAAATTGATCGGACCTACCAATCGGAAATAATATTTTACAATTTGAACCAATCATGCTTTCCAGCTTGATCTGAGAAATGGTGTGACCTGTATATCGCCAACAATGTAAGAAACAACAGGTCCTTGCCAAACGAGTGAAAAGGAGTCGCTCGCTGAATCAGATCGCCCTGTAATGACAAGAGCGCAGAGTGTGAAGGCTCGAGTGAACATTGCCCGCGCACCTCCGACTGCGCCGCTAATGAGTGAGATGTTCATCTGATGCAGACTGAGATAATGAGCGAGCATCACGCATGGCTGACGTCCCGCATGCTACTCCTGAAGGACGAACATCTCCAAACTCTGCACTCAGCACGCTTCCGCATTGCAGATGCTGATAGCAAATCGCAGACAGAAGGGGAAGAATATACATTAAGGTGATACAAGCGCTCGGCCGTTTTAGAAAATTGAGAGAGAAAAATTGTTTCATAAGTGGGTGTCACTTTGATAGGATGTTCACATGATCAGTCTGATTGTATATTAGTAGCACTTTTTAATTTTTGCTTATTGCATCGTTAATTAGGCGCCGGTTATTCAACAAAACCGCGTAAAACGATGAAATTTGCGATACGATTGGAGACCAAACCCGTAAACCAATTGATCTCAAATTTTAATCATGATTTGATGAAAGACAAACTTAGGGTTATCCCTTGGCACATTTTTGAAATTTTGTTTTATACGGCGCCCAGGGAGACGAGAAAATAGCTAATTTTTCACCAAAAATACACTAATTATTACTAATTAACGAAACAAAAAATTAAAAATGTACCAAGGGATAACCCTAAGTTTGTCTTTTATCTAATCACGATTCAAATTTCAAATAATTTGGTCTTCCCATTTCGTCTCCAATCGTATCGCAAAAAGTGTCTACAAAAAGCAGCAAAATCGCTCGCGCTTGCAGCACCTTAAACGAGCTCCGTTTCTATAGATATGTGGACCGAAACGTCTATTTTGAAAAGTCAAACAATGAATGAGCGCAAGAAAATGAATTAATATTTGTTCATATTTTCTTTGAGGGAGATGGTATGATATGATATCAAGTGAAATTAGTCATTTTTTGGGGCCAAAATAAAAATCCGGACATTTTTAAATCTGTAAATTTTATGAAACTCTGAAAACCAATTGGCTTATAATTGAAATTGTCCAATTTGAATTGTATTCGAGAAAATAAGGAACACAACTGACCTCTGGTGGATTTACATTAGGTAAATCCACCATTTACACTCCGCCATTTACACTAGGTAAATGGCGGCTATCAAGGGCGCATTTGCATAAATATAAATACAAATATTTGATATAGTTGTTTGTTATGGCCAAGAAAGTAAATTTATAGATAAATATCAATTTTGTTTGTTTTTTGTTTTTTCACTGCTTTATGGAAACACGAAATGTAAAAACAAACAAATTAATTATTGTACCTGATAGTAGCCATCTTGCCAGAAGTGGCTCCATCACGTATCACTTATTTGTGGGAATAGTGGAATTTGGACTTGACATAATTTCAAAGGTGTACAACGGAAACTCTAGACAAATTTATTTTCAGTCTTCTACCGCTCAGGTACGGAATTTAAAAGAATGTATAGGCTAGAACAAATTTAACTATCAACTTTTGTCTGCATTATCTATAGTTGATTTTACTGGGTTTACTAAATGTCTGAAGTTTGAATAATTCTTTAGTTAATTACGTCACTTTGTATAAAAAGATAATTGAACGAAAAGTTAACAAATCGGGGGGATAGACGAACCAACAATCAAAATAATAATATAGTCGATGACTTTTTAGAATTTTATTTAACAATTGAACAATGTTATTTCTTACAATTAGAGCTAATTCACGTGTTACACAGGCGGTAATCTTCAGTCACGTCACGTTGCTGCTGTCAGTGAAGATGATGAAGATGCATCTTCCAAGAAACATCTTCAGAACGTTGAACTTGATTCACAGAGAATCAGCGAGAGAGTTTCGAAGAACTGTCCGCTGTTTCGAGAAGTCTGAAGAAGATCAATTATTAATGTAATGTAATGTCCATGATATTATGTTGCTTGTATGAAGAGCTTCTGGTCAGTCATTTGCAAAAGCAGAAGCAAATGTTGCAAGGACGATGTTGTGGTTGAAGGGATTCTCAATCTCCGGGGATATTCCACTTTTAGGGTTTCAGGAAGGAAATTGGAAGATAAAAAATAAAAAAGATCGTATTTTTAAAGAAATTCTAATAATTTTGAAGAAATAGTCTTTCGTGTCCTAAAATCAAAAAGACGAGAATTATTATGGAAAACTTATAGAATCATTCCCATTTACGTTTGAATTTAAAATTTTACTGGGTTTGTGGGGCCCGATCCCCAGAAGTAATTGATTTGTGCGAAAACTTGTGTTATCATAGACAAACGTGCTTTCCCCCAAAATACTGTACATGAAAAAAATTGAAAAAATGAAAGGATTACCAATTTTGTATGCATGTATTAGTTGGAATGCACGTGTTAGAGTTAGACTATTGGGAAGAGGTGAATTATATTCTGAACAATGGGAAAAGTGGGATGGTAGAAATTGTTTGAGAATCTTTGTACTAGTATTATCTTGTATGTCGTCGAACACATAAATAATACATATTTCTAAAATTTCAAATTCCAAATTTTAATTGTGAAATTTTGATTTGATTTTTTTCAAAATAAGATTTTAAATAGACAAAAATGTGATCCACGATCTTACAAGTGTGAGACTATCTTCAACTATTTTTCAGAATGGCGGATGTCCAGGTCCGGGGTCTGCGTTGTCTCATCGTCTTCCGAGCTGAGTTTATTCTGTTCCGGACTCTCTGTGGCTCCAGCGCCTGCTTGATCGCCTCTCTTCGGTCCCTCGGCCTCAGTCACGGCCCCCTTCTCCGTCGTCTCATCCGTACTGGATTCCTCGGAGCTCTCCGTCGAGTCTTCTTTAGTCTCACTTTCCGTCACTTCTTCCGTTGTCTCCTCATCAGTGTCAGGCTTGGACTCCTCCTTCTTATCGTCCTTATCGTCCTCCTTCTCATCTTCCTTCACTTCATCCTCTTTCTTCTCATCCTCCTTCTCATCCTCCTTCACTTCATCCTTCGAACTCTCTTCCTCCTTCTCTTCCTTCTTTATATCTTCCTCCGATTTATCTTCCTTAACCTCTTTTTCCTCCTCTTTCACTTTCTCCTTATCATCTCCCTTCTCATCGTTCCCCTCTTCTGTATCATCTCCCTTTTCATCCTCCTTTACAGCTTCTTTTGATTTCTCTTTCTCCTCTTCTTTCACCTCCTCTTCACCATCCTCCTTCACCACCTCATCCATCTTATCCTCCATAGTTACACCATCATCACCCTCCTTCTCCATCCCCTTCCCCGCACTGTCACCACCCTCTCCCGTACTCAGCACTTCGTCCCTCGGCACAATGTCTCCCATGACCACCGTCACCCCCTCATCGTCGTCCACCTTCTTCACATCACCCTCTCCCTGCGGCCCAACGGGCACCTCATCCCCCTTGTCGCCTCCAGCCACCCCGTCTTGCTTCACACCCTCCTCATAGGGCGGATACTGCGGAACGTCGTCCTGTCTCGGAGGGATGTACAAGAACCCCTCGCCGTCATAGTCGCCGTCGTCGCCCGGGTAGAACAGGGGATGGTCGTAGTCGGGCAGAGGGCCTCCGTGGCTCCAGTTCGGCAGGCGGGGGAGGTCGGGGGTGAAGACCAGCACTGTGATGCCCTCCTGGACGGGGGGGAGGTAGAGCGGGCCGAATGGCTGGTACCCATGGTAGGGGTAGGGGTGGTTGGGCACGGGTTTCTGCTCGCTGGGGGATGATTGAAGTAGAACCACGGCGGCGATCTGGATAGAAAGACAGAGTTCCTAATTAGTTGAGTTTCATCAGTGACTCATCACACGTTCCCGCTTTTCAACGAGATCCTGTGATTGGTTGGAGATTAAATATGGAACCATTCGACCGATTAACTTCAATGTCAATGGGACATCACATTAGACGTTTTTGACTATTTTTAGACCAATCTGTAAAAAAACTTCAATTGACATAAAACGGATATTTTATGTTTGTTTTTAAATATTTGTCAAATGTAAAGAAATAAATTATCACCTCTCTTTGGGAATCATATTGTGTGATCATGGTGTGATGATCTTCCTATAGCTATTTCCAATGTATGTTATTTTATCTATAGCAGCAACTTTCACACGATTAGTAATTCCCTTGCAATACGAATGCTCGCTTATCAACGCGTTACACAGAGCTTTTTCCTAGTTTAGATGATCATTCCAACGCTTAGAAACATTTTTTTTCTCTTTTTGCATGCAATGTCCACGTCATCGATTACCCAATCAATTTGAAATTATTAATCAACCGCACCAGCGGACAGATGCATAGAATTTGAGCAAATCCTCTGATTGGTTAAAAAGTGAACGTTCATTTCGTTTGTATTTGAACTGCAAATTTAAAAGATTTGACATATTTGATCATCTAAATGATTTAAATTTGCAGTTCTTATACAAACATCATCCCATCTGAGATTGTCAGAAAATTTCTACATTTCAAATTTCGTTTGTGTAATTAATAGTCATTAGGCCCAACATTTTGAGTTACTAAGAACTTTAAGAAAAATAATGAATATAATTTTTTTTTCATTATTTCATAATTATGAATTATAAAACTTTTTATATTTTTCAGTAAAAAAAGTAAACATTTTATAAGAGTAATTCAATAAAACGTCTCCCCAGGACTCTTGCATGTGAAAGATATTGCGTGATTTGTGTTTTCTTGGTTCCCAATCAACAGAAGATTCCCTAATGACAAGCAAAACATTCAAACAGTGACGCTTGGTGGAAGTGCCATTGTGTTTTCTGGAGACAACTTTAGCAAGCAACTCCCACATGTTTAGGAATGATCATTCGATTTTTTCCACACCTAAAAAATTTGAATAACGCCGCTCGATCAAATTAACATAACCTGAACATAGGTACTTTTAACAATAACGCAATTTAAGTTGATACTTCTTCATCGTTTTGCACTAGTTTGCCGAGTTAGGTATTAATTACTTTCAAAAAGTAATACAATTACGCTACAAATTACATGGGTTAAAATGTAGTAAAATTACTTTGATCGTTACCGTAATTAAAAAATAATGAAATTACTTTACCTTTCATGAAAAAAAGTATTAAAAATGTTAAAAATATAGTCCCATAATTTATAAAAAGATGTACAAAACAACAGTGGGTGCGTGGCAATTTGTAACGCGTTACTAACCTCAAATTACCTTGACAAAAGTAGTGAAATTACTTGGACGTTACCATCAAATTTTTGTAATGAAATTACTGGCTCGTTACCCAAAAAAGTAATTTCGTTAGTGTATAACGCGTAACTTTCGTTAACGTGGTTCAACCGATCGAACATTCCAAAATATTTATTTTTTGAAATTACCATCATGAATTACTTTTTCCAACATTTGAACTCTATTTAAGTATAAACAAATCATAAAATGTCATTTAACTTGCAACTCCTGTCTTACAGCGAGGTTTCAATTTATTGCTTTAAAACTTTAACACAGGAGGTATAGGAAAATCAGTGCGTTTTTGGTTTATAACTTCTAAAAAAGCACACGTTGGTATTGTTTTGAATTTTTTCCCTAATAGGATATCCATATATCTACCAGAAAAAAAGTTTTTTTTATCAAAGTTGGGCTACATAAAAATTAGATCTTCATTATAAGCCTAAATGTGACACGATTTTACTTGTCTGCCATAAGATAACATGGGGAAGAAAACTCAATTTATCTCAGAAACTAGACACGAGAAGTATACAAAAAATTATGAAAATCTGAGACTATGCCCGATTGGATGAGCCACCTTAAGTTAGGTATGTTACAAAAATAGGAAAACGGAACGCTCTTTGTACCGCAGAGATATGTATAGTAAATCCATTGTGCTGCAATAATATACTGTGTGATAGTTGCTGACATTTAGCCCTTGGGCATTATGTAAAAACAAACAAAAATAATTTGCAAGAAATCAAGTTGCCGGCATTTATTTTCATCATTTTGATTGGCTTAATTGTTGATAATGTTTTCCTTTACATAACGATGAAAATTTGTACTGATGGACTTATAGGTACATGAGCTAGGTACATATACATATTTTTTTAAATCGGTGGATATTGATAAAAGTTACAGAGTTTTATGTTGATGTGTGCCAAATTTAAAAATTACCTACAGATTGTGTAGTGTTACCTGAGCGACATAAACTAAACAAAGGAATAAACAAATAAACAAACTGAGAAAATAATAAGAGAACCATATCTAAATAACGTCAAAATTCAAAACAAAACTAATCATAGGTTTTAGACTTATTTTAAGGCGATACTAAAAAAATAAATCTGGAGCAATATGATTTCTGAAGTAATACGGCAATAGATATCAAACATAAAAAATGAATGTACTTTATTTTTAGAAACCAGACACCCCCAGATAAATTCTCACTCACCACCACAAACCAACAAGAAATCTTCGTCCATTCCATCTTAAAATATCACAATACTTATTCACTGAAATACAGTCTAACAACCAGTTTAACAACACAACTATCTCAGTCTAATGCTGGACTAGATCTCTTCATAAACTTCAACAGCGGAGGAGAAGAAATTCCCCTACAACCTCAAAATCACAATGCCAACATCTAAACTCATATTACTCTAAAAGGGTGTTTTTTTTCTATACACTATTACGATTTAATTGTGCTGGTATGAATTTTAAACACAATATTCCACGGTAAAAGACGCAACATCCTGTGAAAGTTTCCAGAGCCTTGTTGAAACAAGTGCCTTTAAGAATCATTCGGAATATAGAAAAAAACACATGTTAATTAGGTATTTAAGGTTAACGAATGCATGATTCAAGATCATTGCTATTAACATGGTAAATTACGTAGAAGATTATAATAATACGGATTAGTAATTAAATTATATTGCTATGACGTTTTGTATGATGAACAATAAAGGGATATTACCTAATCAAACAATTGTGTTAGTAAAGTGAAATTATAATTTTATATTATTCCTTTATAAAAATACGAGGTGCAGTTGTATTGGTAGAGTACAGTTTTATTATTGGTGGTCGTAAACGGATGTTTTCTTCTGAAATAATGACCTTGAATGATATTGAGTGATGTGAATGTAATATCCCGGAGATACGGAGTTCGATCAGAGTGGATGACAGTACTGATTGTGGTTCGGCGTGATTCTATGAGTATTTAGGTGGTATAGCCATAGAGGTAACCTTCTTACCTCTATGGTATAGCTGCTAGTACAGTTACAAAGAAATTGCGAGTTTGGAAAGTTTTGATTTGATTTTACTTCATTTTAGGGATATCACTTAAAATGTTCACTGAATTAAAAAATACGTTTTAGAAGAAAAAAAAATGAAGAATATGATATTGTAATAGAATAGAATTAGAATTAGAATATAATATAATGTAATAGAATATAATAGAATAGAATAGAAATTGTAAAAATTATTTTTAGAATACTTTTAAAAATACTTATATATATTTGCTTAGAATATAGAATAGAATTAGAATAGAATAACATAGAATAGAATAGAATAGAATAGAATAGAATAGAATAGAATAGAATAGAATAGAATAGAATTTGTAGAAATTATTTTTAGAATACTTTCTAAAAATATAAAAATATAAAAATTATATAAAAATTATATAAAAATATTATAAATTTTTCAAAGAGCAGCAACGTTAAAACCAGTAAATGAACTGTCCATTCTCATGGTTGCTGACAACTGGACTGATCATTTGTCGCTCGGCATTCATACCTGAATTCAATGCAAGATTTCACATTGAAAATTACGGATTTTTAAAAGAAATATTATTTATTAATTATTAATTAATTAATTATTTATTAATTTTGTAAAAAATTTTAATAAAACCAAATTTAATGATAAATTTGTGTTGACTCAATCTTCATTTCTAGGTATTTCAATTAAACACGTCGCAATAGCTGTATTGAAGCCACCAATAAGATCACGAAATAAATAATTATAGGTTCACTCAATCTCTACTTTTTTCTAACATTTTGCCATAATTTTCAGTGAAGGTTACGTAAGTTTTAGTAAAAGTGGCACATCTAAAATCAGAGAATTGCATTTAACTAGTCAGGTTGTAAAAGAAGCATAATTTGCAATCAAAGTGCAATTCTTTGAAACTTGCAGGTATAATTAGTAACTCTATGAACAATGTATTGTTATTTAAGATATGTAATTATATGGGTACTTTTAATAATTATTTTATAATTATTGAATGACGTAGTCAGATTAGTAATCAATGTTAATTGCAATTAAATTGCTTATCTAGTCTACTCAATTATTATTGGTAGGTGTCTAAAGTACTTTTTATTATTTGCAAGTTTCTGCTCTAACAGACCTTGGAAAAAGCCGAAACGAAATGCGTCAAAGAAGCAGTGATCAAATATCTGGTAATGTCCGTAAATTGTCAATAACTTTTGATTAGTCAATCCACCCAAATGCTGGTCCCGATTACCTTGCAAGATTTGAAGTTTATCGCTCAAACATTTTCAGTTTAAATTCTAAAAATAAGATGGTCCTGTTCAAGAACTAGGTACAGACGAGGCCACTTAGATTACATTGGTGTGTGTGCAAAATTTCAGATAGATTTGTGTAACCTGGTCCTGGGCACACCATGTAAAAACAAAAAATAAAAAATAATAAATATAAAATCTCAAGTCAAATCACAAGTTCAAAAGAGGTGGAATTGTATATAAAATTTTGTATTTTACAAGTGCAAGGTTCTTTTAATAGTTTTTTAAAATGATTATTTTACAAACTTCATACTTTTCTTAATAGATACATAGAGTCTTAAATTTAGCTTTTGTTTTTGTAAAAATTGTTTCCTACAACCATCTATCTGTTGTTATGTCAAATGCCTGATGAAGTTTGCTGAAAGTAGACGAAATTTTGCATTTATAAATAATAAAATAGTTTGTGAAAGTCCAATGAAGTTTCATTAAATAATCTCCAAACTAAGAACAGGAACTTTGATAAAAAAAAGTGTCATTAGAGTACTGTGGTGACGCTTGCTACGCTCGCTCAATGATTGGATTGAACCCAGAACTATTACTGGTTTATGAGCTCATCTCAAGAAGCATTCAAATGGACTTCCGCCCACCTACCTCTATGTTACAGATTTAATTGCGAGACAATATTGAGTCTCGTTGTTTTCTACAAGGAGTTTTAAAAATAGTCGCTTTATGTGACTCCTGAAGAGGAGAAACGAAACATACAAACTTAATTACAGACTCCTAGGTTCACTCGACAAAACGAAAAACGATATTTGAATGCCAGTGTAAATCAGTCATCCTCGGCTCGCGTCACATTAAAAAAAATCAGCATACTAGCGACATCTACCGAACGTGTTGTGAACAACTAGAACCTGTGGCGGGAAGACTTCAAATATGAGCGTCGCTAGTCGTTTTGGAACACTCACCTCTTCATAGCCAATAGGAGGTAACCGCTCCGTGTGACACGTTGATTAGATTCCATTCAACAAATAATACGCTGCATCTGATCCTATAGATCTTGGTGTGTTGATAGGCATGTTGACTTACTACTTTCTCAGTAATTAAATAGCATTTATTCAAAGCATAACATTGTCAAGAACACATAATTTCTTAGGTAAAATAATTTACAATAAACATTGTAAAATAATCAGGTTTTTATGACTTTGCAAAATTTCAACCTAACCGGAACATTTTTACTACCTGTCCAATCAACCAATCTGACGATTTTTATAATAAAAACAAAACAAAAACAATAATAGCATACCAGTCAAGAGTTTTGTGCCATAACAAGCATTAGAGTATAAATCACGAAATCAATAAAAAAAGAATGTTAGT
The DNA here is from genome assembly GCA_934045905.1 of Leuctra nigra. NCBI lineage: Eukaryota > Metazoa > Arthropoda > Insecta > Plecoptera > Leuctridae > Leuctra > Leuctra nigra. The sequence continues at coordinate 30,813,913 of OW203769.1, read as the reverse complement.
GGCATTATATACCTTACAAGGGTGTTGGTAGTACCTATACACTCGCGTTATTTACCCCTACCCAAATACCATGAAAAAACAGTTCTTATTCATATTTTCTACCTCGAAGAGTTCCACATTCTATAGCATTTCATTGGGCCCCGTGTCTCGTACGTAAATATCTTGTGAACATCTGAATATACTACCTGGCAACCCACAGTTTTGTAAATATCTCCAAAAATAAGGGAGCAGTAATTGAGTACCTACTACAAGTTAGCCGTACAACACAAGACAAGAGTGAGCAACTGTTAGGGCATGCGTATCTCTATTCAGTAGTGTGGCCGTACAACACAAGACAAGAGTGAGCAACTGTTAGGGCATGCGTATCTCTATTCAGTAGTGTGGCCGTACAACACAAGACAAGAGTGAGCAACTGTTAGGGCATGCGTATCTCTATTCAGTAGTGTGGCCGTACAACACAAGACAAGAGTGAGCAACTGTTAGGGCATGCGTATCTCTATTCAGTAGTGTGGCCGTACAACACAAGACAAGAGTGAGCAACTGTTAGGGCATGCATATCTCTATTCAGTAGTGTGGCCGTACAACACAAGACAAGAGTGAGCAACTGTTAGGGCATGCATATCTCTATTCAGTAGTGTGGCCGTACAACACAAGACAAGAGTGAGCAACTGTTAGGGCATGCGTATCTCTATTCAGTAGTGTGGCCGTACAACACAAGACAAGAGTGAGCAACTGTTAGGGCATGCATATCTCTATTCAGTAGTGTGGCCGTACAACACAAGACAAGAGTGAGCAACTGTTAGGGCATGCGTATCTCTATTCAGTAGTGTGGCCGTACAACACAAGACAAGAGTGAGCAACTGTTAGGGCATGCATATCTCTATTCAGTAGTGTGGCCGTACAACACAAGACAAGAGTGAGCAACTGTTAGGGCATGCGTATCTCTATTCAGTAGTGTGGCCGTACAACACAAGACAAGAGTGAGCAACTGTTAGGGCATGCGTATCTCTATTCAGTAGTGTGGCCGTACAACACAAGACAAGAGTGAGCAACTGTTAGGGCATGCATATCTCTATTCAGTAGTGTGGCCGTACAACACAAGACAAGAGTGAGCAACTGTTAGGGCATGCGTATCTCTATTCAGTAGTGTGCAAACAACCAGTGAAGAACGGAGCCTATAAATATAATATCATTCAAGACACTACCTAATCAATAATAAATTAACGCTAGCTGAATTCGAGTAGTTATGCTCATTGGAAGAAATACAATCAAGATACTTTATAGCTACATCCTACTGAGATAGTTTTTACAGTGGGTTTCCCTCAGCTAGGAAAAGAAAAGCAAATATTTGAAGTTTTGCCTATCCAACATCCAACATTGGATGTTCTTCCAATATTGCCACCATCTTGATGGCACCGTTCAGAATAGCAGTGATTCTGTGCTTTTTATAGCGATATTTGATAGTTTGAATGGATACTTTGGACAGAAGCCTCAGGTGAAATCACTTACATTACAAATATACATCCATTTACCACCATTTATAAGTTATCTGACGCATCAACTTGCCAACATAATGCCCGTCCTCAAAAGAAAACTTCAGTTTTTGCATTGCTGAATGCTGATAAACAAAAGATGTTTGTTCAAACTATGAATTGTTTCTAATGCTCGTTCATCTAATTTATAAAACAATTTATTTAAAAATATCATCGACTTATTTAAAAAGGGGAAAAATGCAACCCCCCCCTCATCATAAGCTCTTTTTCATGAAACAATTGATATTAATTTCAAATGAGGTCACACTTAGGTTAGGTATTGATAACAGAACTTAACCTTCCTACAACCAACGTATATGCTAGCTCTTTTGATTATTTGACACATTGTTTAAATTTATTATTCGTGATAGTTTGTTTTCGTGTGATTATGATAATCAAAACAAGTGACTAAACCTTGTAGTAATTTCGAAATATGATTGCATTTATCTAAGTCTACATGGGTCCTACGGTCCTACGTACGTATTGGTCACTTTTGTTTTACTGCTTGGGTAAGTTGTTACCAAGTGTACTCTTTGCTTCGAAGATCTGCACAGTGTTTCCGATTAGTCTATAACAGACTCCATTAGCACGTAAAGAAAGGAATGTCTCTACTTTTCAACATTCGTACATTTTAATGAAGAACAGGGAAGTTGAACATCGACAAAACAGTCTTGAACAATACCAACACAATCATCGACATGTCTTTCATCAACTACTTTGCAAACTCGTCACTTGACGTCCTAGCGAACTACACAGTCGGATACGATTTGCTTCCGATGTTGGAAGCCACTGTGCTCAAGCTCGATTTGGGGCCAAACGACAACCTGCTGATGTTTGAAGGAAAGTTCAACACGATTCTGATCATCAACCTGTTGCTGACGAACACCGTCGTCGGCGTCGAGTGTCATGATAACAATTCGTATCCAGATGGCCGCGGATGTGTAACTACGTCACTCGAGGACAGATCCTCGCCAGACACCGACATCAAGGTGACCGTGTCTGATAATCTTCTTCAAACAAATTCACGACTCGCTTTGATAGTCCTCGTCGACGACCGACAACTCTCCAGTGCGCAGACTCGTGCCGGTGTGTATGAGTACCTTGTTCAGGTTGCCTTGAGGAACAACATGGCCGTCACGGACGAAGACTACGTCGACGTTTGGGTCAACAACACCTCTCCAATCCCGTACTCGCATCGCAGCTGCTCCTCGTACGACTTCGTCTCCAAGACCTGGTCAGCGGACACTTGCGACCTGTTGCTGTCCACCCGCAGCGGGCTCGACGTGTTCCGCTGCAGCGTCGTCAACAGCAACGCCACAACGCGCGGGTACTTCAACGTCATCTTGCGCAACATGACCATGGGCGACTATCTCAGCCGGCACCGGACGATGTCATACGTCATCGCAGTCGACTGCGTCATAGCGGCTGTCGGACTGCTGGGGATCGTCCTGACTGCTCTGTTCCACGCAGAATGGAGGCGGGATCTGGGCCACAAGGTGTTCCTCCACATGGTGCTCGCTCTGACGGTGAACCTGTTGCTGGCGTTCACTAACAACACTGTGCATGTCGACACTACGAGCAACTGGTGCGTTCCTCTGGGCGCTGTCCGACACTTCACCTTCCTGGCCATGTTCTGCTGGATGCTGGTGTTGTCGGGCTTGCAAGTGCAACGGCTGACCACGATAACAGGTGCCAAGGACACTTCACACCTGTTGAGGAAGACGTTCTGTTTCGCCTGGGGGATTCCCCTAGTCCTGATCGTCATCCTTGTGTCCTGCAAGTCCGGCCTCTACACCATGATCCAGGCCAACAGGGGGTTTTGTTATCCTGAAGGAGTTGTGTTTCGGGTAACTGTCCTGGCACCGGCAGGGTTCATTCTCTCCCTGAACTTCGTCGTATTCGTCGTCGTCCTGAATCATATTTTCGAGTGGGTTCGATGCGGGAAAGATCCAGTGATCTCGCGCCACGTGGTCAACTGGCGAACCATTCTGTTACGTCGTTTAGGGACAAGCGTCTTCGTCTTCTTTGTGTTCGGGTTCACCTGGATCTTTCACTTCCTGTCCGAGGCCAACGCGATCCACAGCGAGTTCCTATTTGAATATTTATTTCTGATTACGGCGACGACGCATATTTTCATTCTTTCGCTTTTCTTTATCTTCTTCGACGGAGACGTTCAAATGTTTTGGACACATTTAGGCGTTTGGGCGAAAGTCGCGTCATTACTGCGCTCTTTAATCAGATGTGACTGAAGTAATATATTGCATGTGTTATGTAGTTTTAGTTTTTATAAGGTATAGTATGAATGGTTAAAATCAGGGATTCAAACGAGGATTTCATGTAGGACGTACTTAATTAATGTTTTGAGAGGTTGACAAGAATTATTGTTGACATTTTGATTATACTGTTAGTGATGATGCAATTTTATTTTCATGGAGTTGTCTGACTATTGTAAATGGCTGCTAATTATTTGTATTACATTATTTTCTATATTCTTGTTGTAATTTTTAGTAAATAAATTCAGGAATATTGATGCATTACGCTGCGCAAATACTTATATATTTTTTAAAATGGCCAACACAAGGGTGTAATTTTCATTTATCTCATTTCACGAGTAGTTTACTCAAGGTGTCTATAGAAACTTCTATAGACACCTTGTAGTTTACTATGTAAGAATTATATAGAAAGTTTTGTGGATTCACAATACCCGTGGTTTTGTGAATCAATTCTTTATACTTTGATATTTTTGTTGCAGAGTAATCTGTGTGAAATCTTAATTTACCAATTTTAAGATTTATTCCCCCATTGCCTTGACGTTTTCTTTTACCTACAGAGATATTTTATATTTTTATGACAAGGTAGTTTTAAAAGTGAATGTACACAAAGTGAATGTGTGAACGTTGAGGAGCTCACAGTTTCAAATAGTAATGTCAATATTCATCCAACATGCTGTGTTTACATCTAGTGGAGCGGTCGCTCCACCCAGCCAAGTCGTACTGTACACTCACAGTCACTCAACATACCGTATATGCATAATAAACTGAGGAGCAGACCAAACACTTTTACTGTAAGCAACAACATGGCATTTTCGGCCTACTGGATCTTAAAATTCGAAAATCTCACATTGTTGGGAAATATCTTAATTTCGAGCTATGGCCCACCCCACCCCCTATACCAAATTTGGGAACAACAAGTTATGTCATTTGCGAGCAAGAGGGCCGTTTCAAATTATTTCAAATTTATTGTAACATTTTTCATTATGAGATGTGTCTTACAATGTTCACAATTAAATAAATACCCGATGTTAGTTGTTAAAGATTTCCCCGGCATGCTGTTTAACAAAACACTCCCATCATACAGATCAGTTAATTGTTGAAACTCGTTCGTTAGCCGCAGATTAAGACAATAGGTCACGTAATCATTGATTAACGACGTATTGTTGTCTCAAAGCGGCTTAACGATCACGTGACGCCGTCTAACGGGAGAATAAGCGTCTTATAAGGACATTTCCAACTATAAGGAGCTGCATTTTAATAGAATCAATAATTGCCACTTTATTGGAACTGGAGAACAAAAGGGAAGGGCCCCTGGCAAAAATAAAATGTCCCCCCCCCCCCCCCAAATAACGCAGATCATTTAAATGAAGACATTCTTGCGCCCATTTTCAGGGTTGATTTCTAGGAAACATACAAATAACAATTGCATTTTTTAAATTCCTCGCAGGGAATTTGTTCGATACCTATCGGTATTTTTCAATAGTCATTAGTCTTTCAAAGACTAAACCTTACGGTGTACCTAAGGGTTTGTGACAATCTTCCCAGTTTCTGAAGAAAATTTGAACTCTTCTGTGATCCTGCATGATGATTATGCATGAAGCGTTTCACCGAGCGTTTTCCTAGTGATAGATTATGCTTGTTAGATGATGAAGAATAATCTATTCTTCTTATCTAATCTAGAATCTAATCTATACCTATAGGTAAGGATGGACGGTGGGAAGGAGGCAGTCATGGCTAATTAGTATGGAACCTACCCATTATTGGCCTCGCGACTGAGGAAAACCTCAAACAACTTCAGTCAAGGACGGCTTTTAGAAAAGTTCAATAGTGGGGCTTCAATGACTGTACAAAATTACAGTTCAAAAGCCAAATGCACAATTCAAGAGACACGACTACGTGAACGAGATAACATTCAGCAAATCCAAGTTTTTACGTTCGCGTCAATTGTTCAATCCGTTGCTTGATACATTTTCAACTTTGTCAATCAAACATTATTGTTAGTGTGGTCTCAACTGTACCTACTACAATGAAAATAGAATAGTGAATACAATAATTAGATAACTTACTTCAATCTTGCTCCCCAATGGCATGTATTTCGCATGGTTAGGTCTTGTCAAATCCAACGGCAATCACAACTTCATTTGTTTTGATTATAACAAGAACAACACTTTCATGATTTTGTCACATTTACATTTAGTATATTAAAAACATTACACAATACACTTTGATGACGTTTTTAGTTGCTAAATACACACACACGCGTCTTTTAGTAAAAATTCTCGTGAAATGCACTGAAAACACTTTTGACAGTCTGTTTTTGTTTACATCGGCGCCATCTTGGACATCGGCCTGGTGGATGTCAGCAGATGTCAGTCAGCTGAACATTCAGTCAGCGACCGTCATGTAGGAGGCAGTGAAATCGGAACGCCGCGCGGCAATGAGTGGATGAGACGGTCGTCATACCCGCGGACACCCGCGCGAAGTTGTCTTAGGAGGATCGAACATTGACGATCGAACATGATCCTACTACTCTTCCAGATAACATCTGACTTCGAGCGGCAAATTTGAAATTTCGAATAAAATTATAGATCCCACTAATTTAAACTAGGAAAACTCAGAGTGAACGCGTTGATATTGATTGCGATCATTCGAATAACAAGGAAAGTGATAGCCTCTCACTTCTTTCGGTTCTTTTGGCACGGATCTCTGTTTTTGTTTGATTATTTTACTGATGATACCGGTATTCACGGCACACCGTTTCCCCGATCGAGCTTAAATTGTGCACATATTAGGGGCAACTCAGCGGCTTGCAGACTGAAATGATTTGAAATCCGTTGATTAGATCAAGTAAAAAAATATTTATTTTCTAATTAGTTGATCCGATCAATTTCACATTTTTGCAAGGTCATTAAAACCAAAATTTTATCAAATTTTGCAAGGTTTCAGCCAAATCCTTTCATTGTTTAAATTTAAAAAAAACTTCTCACTATTGAGATGCGTTAACAATAAGTTAAAACTTAATACTTTTTTGTTAAAATAAAATTAATTTTTGTAAATAATTTATCTTTTGACATATAAAATAGTCAAAATGCTGCTATGCACTTAAAAAATAACAAATGTGTTCTCTGAAGGGCTCTACTCCACTAAATGTGTTTAAATACAATATTGATACTCTTGAGTATTTTTATAATTATTTCGGAAACTCTATTGTCTTGTCCTGTAGTAAAAGAATGTCGGAATGACCTTGAACGAATGACTCGATCCTGAAAACCTGAACCATGTCTAGAAAACATCTGCGAAAAGAAGTTGTTTGGTCCTGTGAGAGGCTGTATATAAGACGAGAGGACATCTTGTGAACTCGATTGTGTCTTGTCTTGACAGCCGCTGAAGATTCACTCTCATCATGTTCAAGGTAAGTTTCATTATTCTCGTCAGCTTTGGGGAATCTACATTTGAAGTATACGGGGAAAGAACGCTAGAAGTAATTTTTTTGAAAGATGTAATCTGGCAGTAACATTTATGAGCTTTCAGAATAAACCCTCGGTTTTTTGAAAATATTTCCATAAGCGCAATTGAAATATCGATTTGTATGGAACATACCTAGATACATAGTTTCATCATAAAATTTCGTTTATCTCATTTTCAATAGTCAGAATTTTTCATTTCTTTACTATTTACATAATTGTCTAAAACTAAATAAAAGTGTGAATTACATTGTGATATTGAATTTCTGTCATTTTTCTATTGATATGTTCTATTGATACTTGGCTAAGCGTCAATAGAACAGCTATGCACCTATGTCGACGTGAAGTGAAGTTAGATCAACTGTCATTACACAAGATTAAAAATTAAAAATCATTAAAAATCTGTCATTAAAAATATCTAATTGGATATTTAAATTTGTGTGAGTTTAAATATATTTGTACGAATTGATAAACATGTAATAGACCTATTACTATTTAGGTTCTATTGCCTATAATTGCGATCTTCTCAAGACAAAATACAACAATACAACTGGAAATGGTATTTTGCAAAATAGTCAATAAAGTAATAGTGAGGTCTGTTTAATACATAAAATTGCCAGAATAGTGGAAATTATGTCATACTAATTTTTCCTTTGGCAGTCTTATAGGAAATTTTCCGCTCTTCCATAATTTTGATATCCTAAAAAAATCGGGCGAAAGAATAATTTCGCTATTTTAATCATTTGTCTATTTTTCATATTTTTCAAACTTATTTCATTTCCATTTCTCGCAGTTTGTGTTTTTGTAAAAGTCAGATAGTCATCTGATCAAGCTGAAATTAGCGTATCCATTTAATTATCAACCTGTGTATGTGTATGTGTATGTGTATGTTACCATGTGTATGTTACCACGTTACCATGTATGTCTCTTGTTTGACAGTTGGTCGCACTGTTGATGCTCGCTAGCGCTGCTGCGGCGGTTCCTCTCGCTAGCTCTGCGGCGGTGGTTCAGTCGGACAGAGTGGGCAACAGCTTCTCCTACTCAGTCCAAGAGGTGAACCATCCGGTACCTGTTGCATACAAGACTGCAGGTAAGATCATCTTCACGAGGCAGAGAGCACAAGAGGTAAAAATTTCATCCCAGTCGGCAAGCACTGGAGGAAAAATCATGTGAAGAAAATTGAGAGAGAAAAATTGTTTCATAGGTAAGTGGGTGTAACTTTGATAGGATGTTCACATGATCAGTCTGATTGTATATTTTTGTTGTTGTCTGGGGCTTAACGTCGCACTGTTCTGCAGCGAGGCTAATGGCGACGGATGAATGATTATGATGATGATTGGGAGATGATGGTGAAGAGTAGGTGAGGATGGAAGGTGGGAAGGAGGCGGTCATGGCCTATTAGTAGGGTACCTGTCCAGCATTTGCCTGTCGACTGAGGGAAAACCACGGAAAAACCCCAGTCAGGAAGGACGGCCGCGGGAATCGAACCCGGGCCTCCGGAATACAAGTTCAGAGTCTGATTGTATATTATAGCACTTATTAATTTTTGCTTATTGCATTGTTAATTAGGCACCGGTTTGTTCAACAAAACCGCGCAAAACTATGACATTTCTGATACGATTGGAGACCATACACGTTAACCAATTGATATCAAATTTTATAATCATGATTAGATGAAAGACAAACTTAGCGTTATCACTTGGCACATTTTTTAAATTAAATTTCATACGACACCCAATGAGACAAGGAAATTTACAATTTTTCACCAAAAATCAACTAATTATTACTAATTAACGAAGCAAAAATTCAATCAACCCATTTTGTCTCCAATCGTTAACAAATGTTTTTTTTCACGAATAATTCACGTCTCGAAAGTTTGATTTTTAAAATACTAACGTCATGATTTATTTTCATTTCAGTGCCCGTCGCTCCAGTGAAGTACCACCACTACGTGCCTTCTCCAGTCGTCGGCGGTGCCGTGGAGTACCCCTCCCCCTTCGCCTACCGCTCCCCCGTCGCCCCCGTGGAGTACACCTCCCCCTTCGCCTACCGTACCCCCGTCGCTTATAGCGGCCCCTCAGTTGCCTACCCCTCCCCAGTTGCCTACTCCTCCCCAGTTGCCTACTCCTCCCCAGTTGCCTACTCCTCCCCGGTTGCCTATTCCTCCCCAGTTGCCTCCCAGTTTGCCTACACCGCTCCTGTATCGTCCCCAGTGGCGTATAGAGGTGCTGCCGTCGCCTATACCTCCCCTGTTGCAGGCCACCCCGTGTCCGGGCCAACTTACCCCGGTTACCCCTATGAGGTCCCCTACAACTATCGTGTTTAACCCACTGTCCCATCTCATGCCCTTTGCCCAATCACATCGCAATCTTACGTCAGTACACGAATTAATAAACACAATCACTGCGTCAATACACATAATTGAATATTTTATATTTAAATACTTCGATCTTGTGAAATAAATGTATTTCTAAATAAACATCTTTCTTGATAAATAAATGTATCAGAATTCTATTTCCATGTTTAGTTTTAGGTATTAATCTTAGAATAAATAGTTTTACCTATGGTTTAAAAGGATGGATGAATGAGATAGATTCTTAACTAGGAAAACGCTCTGTGTAACGCGTTGATGAGCGAGCACGGACAGGCGCAACACCTCGAACTGAAATTATGTCTATCGAAAATATCATTAAAAGCCAATAATTCTTGAATTTCGTCAGACTCAAGTATAAAAATCTCAAAATTGTCCTAAAACATTAGTCCCAATAACCATGCAAAGCTTGAACCTTTTGAACCTTTCTGATTGAACTGTTCCTCGTTAATATTCAAAAATCACAGGATCTCTTAAAAAAAATAGACCTGGGACCACTCATATGATAAAAGTGTGTGTACTTACAGTGGCGGCTATTTGGCTTTACAACAGGTGTTCAATTACATAGAAGGACGTAGAAGAAAGTACTCTAAGAGGAGAGCCCCCAGCAGATGCGGGGCCAGGGCGCATAATCCCGGATTTTTTTGTATCTTTAGTTTGAAATTGATGCATTTTTACGTCTTTTGGAGAGCAAAATAATTAGACAAAATATCTAACTTCCTACTTCCTGGATTAGGGAGCACTTTTAAATAATTTTCTTGGATGATCAGGTGTGCAATTGTCACACCTTGCACACTGTAATAGCCGCCACTGTGTACTTACACAATATAAGATCGATCTGTTGAATGGTTGAATATCAGTTTCATACGTTTGAAAGTTTCTACTCTAACTACCTTGGAACTATAAAGAGTCGAAGTAGCCGTGATCAACATTTTCGTGATATTTGACAGCCAACACGCAAAATGTCCGTAAAACGTCAATAACTTTTGGATTTAAACATAGATTAGTCTGAAAATTGTCAAAAATGCAGATAATGTTAGTCCCAATGACCATGCAAAGTTTTAAGTTGATCAGTCATACGGTTCAAGTTTAAATTTAAAAAATGACATAAAAGATTTTTTTAAATTTTAACCAATGGGAGGATTTGGCTGAAACTTTGTAAGATTGGGTACAATGTTGGTCGCCATGACTTGTCAAAATTTCAAATTGATCGGAACTACCAATCAAAAGATATATTTTTTTAAATTTGAACCAATCACATGAGCCCGTTCAAAAACGATCCCAGGGACCGCATAGATTACGTTAGTATATGTGCAAAATTTCAGATCGATTGGTTGTGCCGTTTGACCTGGGCAGTGAACACAAAACAAAAAACAAAAAAACAAAAAAACAAAAAAAAAACACAGAGAAAGTGCCGTAAGAGTACCGTGGTGACGCTCGCTACGCTCGCTCTGTATTGGTCGAAAATCAAAATGTTCCAATATAGTTCAAATTTTGCATTGTGATCAAGACAACATTATCTCATTATATTTTTACATTTCAGCTCATTTGGTCACATACTTGTTGACAATTTAAGAGTTTTGAAAGAGCTAAAGGTGTTTTATCGAAAAGTTCAGAGTTCAGCAAATGGATCTGTTATTCAATTATTCCAGAGTCAATGGAAATTTGAAAGTTGCAATCAAAAAAATTCGTAGTTATGACTGAGTGTATCGAATTTGGTTGGTGATGTTGCACGTGTAGGTGCTCGCTCATCAACGCGTTTCACCGAGCGTTTTCCTAGAATTATTCGTATAATAATAGCTGCAGCTCTGTTAGCGGGTTCAAGTTGTATGCAACCTGGTGGACACAGGTGTATCGCAAGTCACCTACCTATCAGGGGCTATTCAAGAGAATTCAATCGGGGAATTTCATGAATTTATATTCCAGTAAATTTGTAATAATGAGAAACACATTTTTCAGTAGTATTCAAATATCATGGGACATTTTGCCTGGAAAAACTGATTATGACAAATTTCAAATTTGCCATCTAAATGGACTGTAATATTTCGCCGAAGCGTTCGGTCGGCTTCCTAGGCTAGACTCAAATCTCAATCCTATGGTGTTTGCATAGGAAATAAATCCAATTATCATCAAACTTCATCGCATCAAATAATTTCATCGAACATGTAAAACCATAAATGAAAACCGTCTTTCCGGCAACAAAAATTGGTACTTTTATGGCACTTTCTGTTTGTTTTTTGTGTTGTTTCTTTTGTATGCAAAGCTCTGGTAATACCGTTCAACCAATCGATCAGAAATGCTGCACGTACAATATCATACAATATCATAATATCAATATCATAATAGCGGTCACAGGTTAAGTGTTTGAATGAGATTCTGTGTTTCGTTGAAAAAATATAAAATAAACCGTTAAACCGATCAACTTGAAATTTTTTATGGTCTCAGTTCCCACTATGCATACCAAAATTCTAGGTGATTTTGGAAATTTTCACAAATGTCAAGATCTTAAAGAGTAATTTGATATTACTAACATGATTATGCTTATTTTGAAATACTTTTCGACTTAATTGAAAATAATTTCAATTACATTATCATCATTGGTGCTTTGATGCAGATCTTTCCGAGGTCTTTAGAGCAGAAAGTTGCAAACGCATATCATTTCGCCTGCAATATGCAATGCTCGCTAATCAACGCGTTACACCGAGCGTTTTCCTAGTACTATCTCTGATGAATCCGGAATAATCTCAACTTTTGTAACATGACCATCCTGAAATCTAAATTACATAAACCTTGTAAATAAGCAGTGTTGTGATTAGATAATTTTATTTTTATCTAGATAAAGATAAAGATAACCTGTCAAAAATGAATCTAGATAAGATAATAGGTAATTAGGTAGTTAATAGACATTAGGTTCGTGCCTGTTTCATACAACAGTTCATACTGTTTTCATACAAGTGCATTTTGAATTTTATATTTTTTATCTAGATAATTGCCAATAGATAACAAAATTTTTCATCTAGATAAAGATAGATAACCAGTTACTTATTTATCTAGATAAGTCACAACACTGTAAATAAGTAAGGGTAAAGATTATGTTAATTGCTGGAAGGTAGGAAACTGATTAGGTCATAACTGAAACAAATTTGTTTCGGACAAAATAACTATTTCTTTATTCTGTCAAATTACATAGCTCTGCGACCAAATCTATCACAGACTTATTACTGGCATGACGTTGACGACACGTATACATTTCTCTCTCTTTTTTTACATTTTCTTATTGCAATTATATATCAGTGTAAAATATTTTAGTAACTAGAGATACGTATATTCTTATTTAGGAAGCGAGTCATTGATATGTCTAAAACATAGAACGATCACAAAAAGTTACTTGATAAGAATGTTTTTTTTGTCGAGGAAGTTAAATACAAATCCTCTTTTCAGTTTGCATTAAGAATTATTGTTTATAGAATCATAACAATGGGCAGCCGAGTTTGTCAACAATGATATCTTCCATGTTCTTTGACCAGAAGCTTTGCAGTCGTCTACATGAAGAAATTGTACATTTCTCCTACATCATAATTATTTCAAGAGACAGGAAGTAACGTTTCCAAAATACACAGAGAGAGATACCTAATTGCAATCACCAATATCACATACAATTGGAGTTTAAGGATATATTTTTGAACGAAAAATCAAGATTTAGATAAGATTCAAGACAATTAGAGAGAGCAACAGCAGGAAACGTGGCGAATGCCGCAAAGAAAATATCATAAATGAAGAATAAGGAGTGAATATAACAATATGCACACCTTAGAATTTCGACGAACAATGTACGTAATTTATTAGAGAAAAGTTAGGCTAAAAACTTCTTTAGAATTGATCCAAAAAAATTATTCCTGTGAGTCAGATATTAGTGTTAGAAACGCTAATTCGATCAACGAAACTAATTTAATTTTTTTGGTTGTGACGTGTCACTTAAGTTTGCATAAAATGGGAATAAGTCATAAAAAATAGTCTTAACATAATAATATTTTTTTGATCTTACGCCTTGGTATCAAAAACATATCCGAACTTGCGTGGGCTTGCCGGGGGCAGATACCTGGACACCACGACATTCCCATCCCTCGTGGTCAACCCTTGCGCATGGGCACTGGAGGACGAGCTGTGCGCACTGTGCGCCGCACTATTCGCACTGTGCGCCGCACTATTCGCACTATGAGCCGCACTATTCGCACTATACGCCGTCGCCACACCGCCCACCGACGGAGCCACCGGCAGATGCGCGCCGCTAGCGACGAAACCGTCCTCGGGGCGCGCTGTGTACGTCAGCTTCCTGGAGACGCCGTCGCCGCCGAGGTACGTGAAGGTGCCCATGACGTTGCCAGAGGCGTCGGAGGACTCGTCCTTGGAGCTGGAATCCGTCTTGTAGGAGTATGAGTAGGACTTGTCGCCGCTCTCGTCGGAGGCTGACGACTGGCTCTGAGAACCGTGCGCTGATTGGCTGATACCACCTTGATCTGGAGGAGAAGAGAACATACGATACAATTAGATCGTTGTCCGCAAGGGTACTGCATTCAACAGATGAAAACGTGGAAGCTCAAAATGTTGTCCCCTCAATTAACTTAGAAAGAGAATGACGTAAGTCCTTGTAATATCGAAATATTACATGAGAAATTTACTGAGAATGTACAGAAATTAAATTTAATTAGCTTTGTTTTTTTTATTTGTTTTTTTTATTTATTGTTGCAAATTAATAGTACATAAGAAAATCCTCAGTCCCACAAAACCAAACAGTGGCTTGTCTGCAGGACTGCTATATATAAACAACAACAACAACAACATAAATATAGGTCACAATAAAACAACTAATAACTACTTTTAATAATAATAATCATCAAATTCAAATTCAAATTACAAATTACAAAGTACAGTGTACAAATCCATAGATGCAAATACTACATCAAGGTAAATATCATACAATAATAAATAAATAAATAATACATAATATCAGAACACCATAATAATAATAATAATAATAATAATAATAATTTCATTCAACCTCCGTGGTGATAAGAATTATATTTCAGATATTTTATTTGTTTTCAGAATTATAACTGCCAGTGTTGTTGACCTGTGATAATAGCATAGTGTGGAGCTCCTGTGAGGCTAGTAAATATGCCAAGGACTGCTCAGAAGTCAACAACTTGGCTACAATTTATTTGTTTACAAGAATCTGCACTACGTGGGATGGGAACAGAATCTAATAAAAAGGCTACATTCCTTGGGGTATTTTAAGTTTTATTAATTTTTGACGCGTTTGCAAGAAATGGAGCCAGCTTCTGTTGTATATTTTAATCCCCTTCGCTTGTTGTACTTAAAGTAGCTTCGTGAAGCTTTATTCTTGAATGTGCCTGAATTTTATCTAAGTGCGGAATCCCTAAGAACAATACTGATCATTACAAACACTCACTCCATTGGTTGCTTCCATAAGCCCCCTTGGCCGCAGCCTGTCTCTCGTCCGCCACTGGCAGATGCGCTCCTTGAGCCACGAACCCAGTGGCGGATCCTGCCTGCCAGTTGACAGTCCTCGTCTGTCCGTCATCCTTGGCCTTGAACGAGTAGCTCCCCTTGACGTTGTTGTCCGCGTCAGAAGACTGTTGTACCGACTGAGTGTCGGTCGAGTAGGAGTACGAGTAGGAGCCGTCGCTCTTCGCATCGGCTGAGCCGCCGGGGTGGGGCGGAGAGGTTCGGTGCACTGGCACGGCAGGCGCTGCCCACGCGGAGTTACCGGCTGAGCCGGACTGAGACGCGCCTGGTAGGGAAATGCAAAATTAGTTTCATAAATGATCTCAAGCCTCTACCAAGCACCTACAACGCTGGATTCCTGCAAAATGACAAACATTATTACTTCTCATAAGTAAAGCCACTCAATCGCTGTAACGTATATTTTGTTGCATGATTTGTAGAACTAGAAGGACATATTTTAAATTTTCCTGATGTGATAGGAACATAAATCAAAGGAAAATTTAAAATAATTGATATTAAAGACACTACTTACTAGTAAAAACTGCATTATTTCTTTCTTTCTAACTCAATTCCACCGACGGCGACAATAGATACATATTCCTAGGTTCCACAATCTAACATTATTCTATAAAGCAAACGAAAGTTAGCTAAAACGTGGGTGTGATTTCTTCCAAGAGTATCGAAAAGGGCATTAAATATGAGTTACCCCCCTATTCTCACAGTCTATTAGCTTTGAACTCGCGAACTGTCAAGTATGTGGCGTGAACTCACTCTGCCATGCACTGTTGGCTTGTGCCTGCTGCTTCCAGGCCGCGCCGCTGTCCGCTACTGGCGCCACCGGCAGATGGTCCCCGGTAGCCACGAAGCCTGTAGCTGCCCCTGCAGTGTAGTCCACCCGCCTCGTCTGTCCGTCATCCTTGGCCTTGAACGAGTAGCTCCCCTTGACGTTGTTGTCCGCGTCAGAAGACTGTTGTACCGACTGAGTGTCGGTCGAGTAGGAGTACGAGTAGGAACCGTCGTTCTTCGCATCGGCTGAGCCGCCGGGGTGGGGCGGAGAGGTTCGGTGCACTGGCGCGGCAGGTGCTGACCACGCGGAGTTACCGACTGAACCAGACTGAGACGCGGCTGGTGGGGAAATACACAATTAGTTTCATTCATAATCTCGAGCCTCTACCATTGACATTGTCCTCTACCAAGTACCAAGACGTGAACACTGGAGTCCCTGCAAAATTACAAACTGTATTAGGTACTTCACATAAGTAAAGCCACTCAATCGTTTAAACGTATGTTTTATTGCATGATTTGTAGAAGAAGTAGAGGAAATATTTCAAATGTTTCTTATAAGTTAAATTAAATTACCAAATAAATTGGTGGTATGAACACAAATCAAAGGAAATTGATATAAAAGACACTATTCATTAGTAAAAAAGTACATAATTTCTTTCTTTTTAACTCAGTTCCACCGACAGTATAGGTTCCACAATCTAACATTATTCTTCAAAGTAAACAAAAGTTCCATAAAACCTGGGTGTGGATTTCTTCCAAGAAAATAAAAAATGCATTAAATATGAGTTTTATCCTCACAATCTATTAGCTTTGACTCACGACTGTCAAGTATATGTCGTGAACTCACTCTGCCATGCACTGTTGGCTTGAGCCTGTTGCTTCCAGGCCGCGCCGCTGTCCGCTACTGGCGCCACCGGCAGATGGTCCCCGGTAGCCACGAAGCCTGTAGCTGCCCCTGCAGTGTAGTCCACCCGCCTCGTCTGTCCGTCATCCTTGGCCTTGAACGAGTAGCTCCCCTTGACGTTGTTGTCCGCGTCAGAAGACTGTTGTACCGACTGAGTGTCGGTCGAGTAGGAGTACGAGTAGGAACCGTCGTTGGCGTTGTTGGCGCTAGAGTGCGCCGTCGCAGCGCCAGTGTTGGACCAGGGTGCCGGGGCCACGGGGACCGCGGGTGCCGACCAGGCGCCGGAACCTAAAGAATGTTCAGAGATTATGAAACTGTGACATCCATGAGCCAGACTGATGAAACATCTAAGGGGTGCCCGAAGAAAAATATTAGAATATTAGCAACTGAAGTGTCAATGACAATGACTGAATGTGTCTAGCATATAAACGGTTAGGTGGAAGAAAATCTGTCAGTGCATAATCTCGCCGTATCAAGTAAGGACATTTTTACTTCCCTTTTACTTTTTACTTTTATGTATAACGTGGAGAAACCAACTAATTTCCTTTTTTGTGATTTTAGAGTGTTGACGGCAATCGTCTATTATCCATCATAGACATTATAATTCAATATGAACATATGTATATAGGTACAGTTCTGTTCAAATGTTCCACGAATATTTAAATTGCTCTTCAACGAATACGAGGTTAATGTGGATGGTCGCATTGTTTGGCAGATAACTATAGAATAACCTCTCAATAGTTCAAATCAACTTCAGTGTGATTCTGATTCAAACTTATGACTCGAGTCCATCTTCTTTGACTTTGCAATTTCTGAGAGTTCTAATTGCAAATAAACTTTTGATGATGGGTAAGCGAACAGGAAATGCATAATTCGTCAAAGCATTTTTATGACATTTTCTCTTCACGCTCACATAATTTAAAAAAAATAAGATACAATGTCTATGCAGCGGCCCATTACAGCTTAATAGACTAAATAATGCCGCAAAACAGCAGTTCTTTATGACCTCTGGTGCGACCTCAAATGGTTAAACGATTATTTTACCGTACATATCGTATGTAACACTTTGAGGTCGCACCAGAGGTCATAAAGTACTCCAGTGTGTGGCATTATTTAGTCTATTACTCTGTTATGGGTCGTTACTATCTGATTTTTTAAAATTATGTTAGCGTATAGAGCAATTTCAAAAACGCTTTGACGAACCGTGCATTTCCCGTTCGCTTACCCAGGCTCAAGATTGTCCATCCTACGAAATGGAACTTAATACTTAATTAATGTGTGTCTTTACCCTGGTTGCCTGTAGTCTTGGAAACGACCGCTAGTGGCGCCACCGGCAGATGGTCCCCGGTAGCCACGAAGCCTGTAGCTGCCCCTGCAGTGTAGTCCACCCGCCTCGTCTGTCCGTCATCCTTGGCCTTGAACGAGTAGCTCCCCTTGACGTTGTTGTCCGCGTCAGAAGACTGTTGTACCGACTGCGTGTCGGTTGAGTAGGAGTACGAGTAGGAACCGTCGTTGGCGTTGTTGGTGCTAGAGTGCGCCGTCGCAGCGCCAGTGTTGGACCAGGCGGTGACGGCAGGTGCCGCCCAGGGTGCCGGGGGGACGATTATTGCGGGTGCCGACCAAGCACCGGAACCTGAAGAATGTTCAAGATAATGAAACAGTGACATCCAGGTGCCAGATTGATGACAAATCTGAGGGGTGCCCGAAGAAAAATAACGTGGAGAAACCAAATCATGTCCTTTTTCTGTTTTTATTGGGTTTGAGGTGTTGACGGCAATCGTCTATAATCCTTCTTGACATTATTATTCACAGGCGCATAGGAAGGAGGGGAGGGGGTGGAGTGGGGGTCTATGACGCTCTTGACAGCCCCACATCACCCCCAGATATACAAAAAAGTTGCCAAAATTGATGCCCAAATGCACAAATATGTTTTATTATGAGGTTGAATTTTAAAAAAAATCTCAATATGATAAACTAAAATGACATATCCAATGACCATTGAGACAGTGATTCATTATCCAACTTGATCATCCTCATGAATACAATTTAATAATTACGTTAAATAATTTGATACAGAAACGCCTGTTGCATATTGCAAATTCGATTCATTATCGATTCTTTTTTACCAGAAAAACAAAAAATTCCCTGCGGGGCCACTGGGGATGTTATCAAATAAAAATGGTTACAGATTGCAGTTTGTCAAAAAAGTTTCCCCAAGAATATTGCATTCACATTCTAAATTTCATTGAAAAGGATGCCAAAATAGCTCAAAATTCGATCTTGGGGGGGGGGGGGGGGGGGGGGGGGGCAGTGCTTACAGATCCCCCTGTAGCGGCGCACTACATTTTCCTCACATTCAACAATCCCCGAAACTTTGCCCCCCCCCCCCAACTCTGTTCCTATGCGCCTGATTATCCAATATGAACATATTTGTATAGGTACAGTGCTGTTCTAAAGTTACATGAATATTTAAATTGCTCTTCTACGAATAAGAGTGTGATGCGGCTGGTCGCATTGTTGGCAGATAAACTAGCGAATAACCTCTCAATAGTTCAAATAGCAAGCTGTCAAGCTGCAACCGTTCGAGTACAGTAATGGAAATATATTCGGTAAACGCTCCTTTCACCCCCAACAACATTCAGACAACTTTGTCAGTGTTACGGGGCGAGGGGGAGGAGCCTAAACTAACGTAAATGCATGGAAGGGAGAAGGAGCGTTTACCGAATATATTTCCATGACAGTACGTACACCCAACAAAAGATAAAACGGTATTCTAAAGAAACCGATTGGCTGAAAAAAAACATGCATCACTCTATGATCCGATTAAGTCTATGCTAACTCGTCATCTATAACTCTAGTAGCTGAGCTTTGATTTCATTGATAATAAATCAAGGAATGATTGTCAAGGAACCTGACTAGCAGTCAATCCGTTTCGTTCAAATACAATGATGATTACAATGTTTTATGATTTGTTGAGTGTACCTACAACATCAGATCTCGGGACAAATCCTGATAAAAACATCGATTTCTATTTTCTCTGTCGCAAAACACCGATGTGTTTTGCTGCTTAACGTATTTAAGCAAACTAAATTATGTAACTACATTCTTAAACTGCATTTCAGCGAATTTTACGAAAGTTGTTCCAGATTTAGCTAATCGTAATAATTCGTAAAATTATCAACGGACATAAAATTGTTATACTTAAACCATGAACTCATGAACCCATGAACCATGAACCATGAACTTAAACTCATACTTAAACTGTTGTAGTTTGGCATGATTTGAACTACCGACATCTGAAATCGGGTGATTATAAGTCAGGTTCTCTGCTCAAAATGTGACACAATCGTTAACGAGTAGATAATTAATACATTCATGGGACCTTTTGAATAGTCCTCAAATTATAAACATTCGATAATTTTATGTATCTAAAAAATAATATTTGAAATCCGAAAGCTTGTAACAAGTGTATATCTCTTGTTCAAAACCTTTCAAATGTTAAAACATGTTTACTGTTACTTGTCGTTAATTAAATGAAAGTTAAACATCATGTGATTCAAACTCATGTCTGAGTCCATCTCCTTTAACTTTGCAATTTCTGTGTGTTCTCTTTGAAAATAAATTCTTGATGTTTAACGAGAGTATTTCAAGATTGTGCCCGCACCCGGCTGAAGGCTACGAAATGGAACTTAATACTTAATTAATGTGTGTCTTTACCCTGGTTGCCTGCAGTCTTGGAAACGACCGCTACTGGCGCCACCGGCAGATGGTCCCCGGAAGCCACGAAGCCTGTAGCTGCCCCTGCAGTGTAGTCCACCCGCCTCGTCTGTCCGTCATCCTTGGCCTTGAACGAGTAGCTCCCCTTGACGTTGTTGTCCGCGTCAGAAGACTGTTGTACCGACTGAGTGTCGGTCGAGTAGGAGTACGAGTAGGAACCGTCGTTGGCGTTGTTGGCGCTAGAGTGCGCCGTCGCGGCGCCAGTGTTGGACCAGGCGTTGCCGGCGGGTGCCGCCCAGGGTGCCGGGGCCACGGGGACCGCGGGTGCCGACCAAGCTACAGCGGCGACGGGGACGTCGGGGGCGACGGGGAGGTGATCACCACTAGCGATGAACCCTTCGTCGCCGTTGGCTGTGTACGTCAGCTTCCTCGACACGCCGTCGCCGCCGAGATACGTGAAGCTTCCGGCCACGTTGCCGGAGGCGTCGGAGCTCTCCTGCTTGGCGCTGGAGTCGGTCTCGTAGCTGTAGCTGTAGGAGGCGTCGCCAGAGTCCTCGCTGGCGTCGTGCGACTCGCCTGTCTGTCCGGCGGACCACGCCCCCTGGTCGTCGGCGGCGGCGTTAGCGGACCACGCCCCCTGGTTGGCGGCGGAGTTGGCTGACCATGCGCCCTGGGACGCATCCTGCGACGCGGACCACGCGGCCTTCACGGCGGGGACGGCCGGAGCGACGGGCACCGCATCACTGCTGGCGACGTACCCGCTGTCCGCGCCTGCGTGGTAGTCAATCCTCCCGCCCGACGTGGACGAGTAGCTGCCGCGCACGTTGTTCTGCGCATCGCTGCTCACGTGATGCTCGGCGTCGCCGTTGTTGTATGAGTACGAGTACGAGCCGTCGGCGTTCAGGACGGACTGGATGTCGGCGAGGGGCCCTGTCCACGGGACGACGGGGACGGCTTGCTTGGCGGCGGCGACGTCGGAGGTAGAGGAGGTGACGACGAAGCCGGTGTCCTTGCCGGCCGTGTAGCTGACGGCGTGGCTGCCGCCCACCGGACTGTTGTACGAGTAGCGACCCTGGATGTTGCCGCTCTTGTCGGCCTGCTCGTCGCGCGTGTACGACGACGTGTCAATGTTGAACTTGTAGGAGGCGTCGGCGTTGTCGTCGTGCACCTCGTGTCCCTGCGCGGAGGCGCCTTGCGCAGCTCCCCAGCTGCTTGACGAGGACGCCGAGCCTTGCGCAGAAGAGCCGTGCGCAGAGTCCCGAGAAGACGAGCCGGAGCCGTGCGCTGACGACGCATGCGCAGACGAGCTGGTGTGAGCCGCAGACCCGGAGATCTGGTGGCCACTGCCTTGAGATCCTGCAAATCAGAAAACATACCAAACATAAATACACAAACATAAAGAAATCGGAAAATTTGTATCGCTCACTTTCATTTGAATGAGATTATTCGTAATTTCCTCTGAACAACATATCTTAAGGCAATCTGACTGACATAACGTCACATATCCGGTTGAGCCAGCGTGACTGAGCCGTTGCATTCTGTTCAGTGACGTCACAGAACACTGCGAGCCAAAATGCCGTTTTCGTGGGAGAATTAAACATTCTGAACTAATTAATGTACTAGTATAATTTTAAAACGACGAGTGCAAAAATTCTAAAAAAAAACATAAGATATTGGGATGAGAACTACTAAAAAAACATATTTGGTGGAGCTACATTTCAAAACGCAACTTGTCCATGACGCATTTTTTCTGTTAAAAAACATGAAGCATTACCTAAACTAAAATGTAATGAATTATGTAAACAGAGGATTTCGTATCTCTTCTATGATAATGCCTATTCGAGAAATTAAGGAACACCACTGACCTCTAGTGGGTCTTTGGTACTATCCATAAGGGGGAAAATGGAGGATATAAAGGGTTTATTTATGTAAATAAATGATACAAAATTTGTTTTAGTTGTTTGTTATGGCTGAAATAGTGCATCTAAAAAGTTTCCTGCCAGAAGTGGCTCCATCACGTGTCGCTTAATTGTTCGAATTGAAAATCGCGTTTATCTCTGTTCGATGTTTTTGGACAAGTTGCTTTAGAAACGTAGCTCCTGAACTGTTTTCATATTCCTTATCGACATTTACCAGTTGATTTGAAAGTGGCGCCTCCTATGTCGGTGACCAGCACTGGGACGAAGCCGACGTCGCCAGCCGTGTATGCCCAGTTGACCCTCTGACCCTCGTCGTTGACGTACTGCCACTGGCCTTGAACCTGCGACACAGTGACGTCACATACATTCCTGCAGGTGGGCGCGTGGGCGGCATAGAGCCATGCGCATGACATGATAGTAGCTGGGTCGGCATAGTGATGAGCTAATACTCAATTTAGTAGTGAGAGTGAAGAACAATCTTCAACAAAGTAAACAAATTCGTTTACATTGAACTTTAGACATTAATTTATCAAGTTTGGTTCCTGTTAACAAATTCAATATTTTATTTTATAGTGATGTTTAAGGTGATACAAGCGCTCGGCCGTTTTCGCAAATTGAGAGATACAAATTGTTTCATAAGTGGGTGTAACTTTGAATGGGTGTTCACATGATCAGTCTGATTGAATATTAGTAGCACTTTTTAATCTTTGCTTCGTACCTTGTTAATTAGGCGCCGGTTATTCAACAAAACCGCGCAAAATTATGAAATAATTACGATACGATTGGAGAAGAAACCCGTGAAACAATTGATCTCAAATTTTAATCATGATAAGATAAAATACAAACTTAGGGTTCTCACTTGGCACATTTTTAAAATTAAATTTCATACGGCACCCAGCGAGACACAAAATAGACAATTTTTCACCAAAAATCAACTAATTATTACTAATTAACAAAGTAAAAAATTTAAAATTTACCAAGTGATAGCCCTAAGTTTGTCTTTTATCTAATCATGATTAAAATTTCAAATCATTTGGTCAATGCATTTCGTCTCCAATCGATCCAAAAAAGTGCCTGCAACAAGCTGGAAAATCACTCTCGCTTTTTGTTCTGAAACTTGGCCGGCGACGGAATGATGATGATTTGAAGATGATGATCGAGAATAGATCAGAAAGGGTGATGGGTAGTGAACCTTCCCAGCATTTGGCTATGAGAAAAGTCGTCAGCGGGAGTCGAACCCCAGCCTCCTGTGTGAGCGTGTATATTGACAGACCAGTACGAGAAGAGTCAACGCTTTGTACCTGATTGCGCACGTCTGCCATCGCCGACGCCGCCTGACCCTCACCGGTGTCGTAGCCGTGTTTGTAGGCGCCGTCGTCGTGCAGGAGGTAGTACTCGGCGCGGCGACCCGCGGGGATGGTCGGCAGGTTCTCCCAGGACACTGTGCAGGCGGCCATCATGACTAGAATCAGCTGTACAGAGAGTTAGAGGACGGCGTCGTACAGGAGGTAGTGATTGGCGTCGTGCAGGAGGTAGTACTCAGCGCGGCGACCCGCGGGGATGGTCGGGAGGTTCTCCCAGGACAGATTGCAGGCGGCCATCATGACTAGAATCAGCTGTACAGAGAGTTAGAGGACGGCGTCGTACAGGAGGTAGTGATTGGCGTCGTGCAGGAGGTAGTACTCGGCGCGGCGACCCGCGGGGATGGTCGGCAGGTTCTCCCAGGACACTGTGCAGGCGGCCATCATGACTAGAATCAGCTGTACAGAGAGTTAGAGGACGGCGTCGTACAGGAGGTAGTGATTGGCTAGGAGGGCGTTGTACAGGAGTACTCGCCTCTTCGTCATAAAAAATATTCTTTCTCACTTTTGCGTCGTTGGGTAAAAAATAATTGTATTTAGACATATTTCGTTGCTTCTACAACTTTTGAAACACACAATTATATGAAAGGAGGTGCAAGCGCAAATGTCCGACAACCAGGGCTCGAACCCGGGACCTCTCACTTCCCGGGCGAGAGCTCTACCAACTGATCTATCTGGACATGTTTTGCTTCGCACATCTTACCTATTTTCTTGAAGCCACTGGAAGTTTTCCATATTAACAGGGTTCTTAATAACAATATTTAGGTAATATTTCATTCAACATCATCATCATTTGTAATTTTACTGCTTTCATTTCTATTCAATGCATTTCCTATATTTTATAATAATTCTAGCCTATTAATCATATTTCCTATATTTACAATTTCCAGCAATGTTATACTGTGTCCTTGAGGCGTCCATTTGATAATGGCAGTGTTTTCAATAAAGTTCTCTCTTAACAACAACATTTGTTGTTTCAAACCGCTATGAAAAACTCTTACAGAATGACAATCATTTGAAAAGCATTCGTTTTTTAAGCATTTCCTGTACTTATTTTGGAATGAAGTATGTCTGATCTGGTTGATGATGAATAAACACTGCCAATGCATGTCTAAAGATAGTAAACACTTTGTCAATGAATAAGAAACAAGTGCGGAATACGAGATTGACTTGATTCTAATAGGCCAGGTGGCCGTGACTACTATAAGGTACAGTAGGTCCGATATGTCTTCGGCCCGTGAGACAATAATATCAGTATCTCAGATGCAGAAGGGCGGAAGTACATTTTCAAGATTTTGCGTTGCACACTTTGGTATGATGTAATCAAGCTCTATCAGTTGCCATTTGACTGATGTCATTGTCAACAAATACAGTTATATTGAAGTATTCTCTATAGCCCAATTTACACGGAGCAACTTCTTGTACAACTTCTGTACCACACTTCTGTGTCACACTTCTTGAATGGAAATTAGAACATGTTTTAAGTTCTGTGACAGAAAGTTGCGTCGTGTAAATACAAAATTGTATGAAAAATGGGAATGTGACACAGAAGTCGTTCAAGAAATTACACCGTGTAAATGGGGCTTTAACAATGACTCGTGTCACCGTTACAAATATGATTGCATGAAGACAGAGTTACTGGTATTTGAGCTCACCTCAAGAATCATTGAAGTTGACTTCAGCCCTTCTACCTCTGAGCTCAGGTACAGATTCTTCTTCTTTACACGCACATTAAAACACTCAATAGGTGTCCGAGACCACTCGTTTCTATTCATTATATTGCTTGTGTCATTATTCACAGCGAAACAGCTCATCTGATCTTAAAGAAGTATATGAATCTCTATGATCTGATCAACCTGAAATTTACTACAAACACTTTTTATTGATCCTACGATGGATTTAAAGTTCAAAGCGTTGGACTACAAATAGTTCGCGACAGCTTAAGTTCATTTGGAAATATTACATTGATGATACTCGAGTTCTAACAAAATTATTTTGCTTTGATTTCAGAGTGAACTTGAAAAACTTGATCGCTGATTTGTTAATTATTGTTCAACGTCAACATCTGCGCCAGTCAGCTGTTTCTTACGGGCTGAAGCTGCTTCACACCGACTATAACATGAAGTGAAGTGGTAGACATCTCTAAAGTCGACCTCGAACTCTTAATGAGTACTTTAGCGATGGTACCATTAGAAGAGGCGACGCAAAAACACTTTGCAGCAATTTGCAGTAATTATCCTATCATTATAGCGAATTCCTTCTGACTAATTATATAATATTATTTGCGGAAATCAAATCATAATAGCGGAAAGAAAATATAATATAGTACTCTTTAAACTCCTACTCAGGAATACACATGTCTTATATAAAAACACAAATTAAAACACGGAGCGGCCGTCTTCTTCAACCCGCAACTGACGGAAAACATACGTAATATAAACCACCCCACTCCATCTCCCCGACGTAACTGAAACTAGACCTACGTATCAGCTGATGACCTGTTGTTTATCTGATTGAAGCGCGCTTCGCTCTCTCTCTTACTCATAGCTGCAATCACGACATCCAGTAGACAGGGAAGAACTAAGAAGCAACTGCTCTGACTCAACACGTTATTGTCCATGCAGGTAATAATAATGCCGACTTGACGTTTCTTACTGTTACTTTCCTTATACATTGGGACGGCTAAATCAAAATCTAAATTATGGCAATTCTCCCACGCATGCTCAGCTACTAAAGATGTTGAAATTTTATGTGCTTTGACGTTTTCACGATGCTCGTTTAATGCCCTTTTCCTGTCTTTTCCACATACACGTCTTGACATTGACAAGAAAATAACATTTTTAGAATTCTGCACCGCATCCAGGGGTTCATTTGTGAAATACACTTATTAAAGACATTGACGATTTGAAAACCGATTTGATGTTGAACCGCGCAAGCCCTACGAGACATCTCCGAGTCGCCGTAATTTTCCGTACAAATAGCTTGGGATGAACTGTCGACTGTTTATTCCTGCCTTCATGCCTATTTCTACTCGACAGCCTCTGACCTCTCTGCCAGGGTAATCATTTTCAACACATGATTTAAATAAGATGTCTGTCTCAGTGTCTCCCTCCTTGCTTAATAAATGTTCTTCACGGTTCTAGAAAACAATGTGTCAACAAATGATTCCATGCAATTGCATTCTAACACTGATTTGTGTGAGTTGGTTTTCTATACTATACTGTCATGCTCAACCCTCACCCGCTTTCTTATTGATCAAAACATCCAAGAAAGGCAACGAGCTGTTATTCTCAAATCACCAGTGAATTGAATATTAGGATGAAACGAGCTGAGATCATGAAGTTTAAGAAGTTCACATCTTCAATATGAGCCTGCGGAATAATGGCCTCAAAACATCATCAACATACCGCTTCCAATGAACAGGCTTCAACCCCAACACTAACTCCTCGAGCTCAAGTCATTGATATATTCGGGGTAGGAGGAACCTTCACGTCATTTGCCTCGACTGAGGAAATCACGACACATCTCAGTCATGAAGACGACTGAGGGGATCGAATCTGGACCTCAGGAATGCAATTGATTTGATGAGTTTGATCAAACGTCGTAACACATAAGTTGTTTTATTTATGGTTAAAGCCCGGTTTTGGTTATGGAGTTTATATACGAATAAATTCATAATAAATGCAATAAGCATTTTTAATTTCGTAATTTTTTCCTACATTGCAAATGTTTGAAGTACGACAAAAGGAAGAAAATAAATCAAATTTTAGTAATTATATTTTGACCTAATCAATCCTTTACCCATAATATCGAAAACCGGACTTTTGCCATATATTTATTCGTTCAAACATTATTTTATGCTTCAATAATATCCGTGTATTCATTCCTTCTAAAACACCTACAACTTATCTTCTTCATTTGATTGCTTTCAGCGTGCCTAAGTGTTTCACTAATGCGTCTGTTCCTGTTGCTGATCTCATTACTGAAGGACGTGTTGTGAAAACTAAAATTAAAATTCTGGTCATTCAGAAATAAAAATAAATACAGAACTACAGAATAAATTCACTAGCTCGATTTGGTAAACTGAAATAAATTACTTGATCAAAATCAGTATTAGGAAAATGCGGAATTGGCCGTGAAAATTCCACATTAAGCTGATTGGAATGAATAAATACAACAATTGAATATTGTAAAAAAGTGAATTTGTAATTTAGGTATTATTTCGGTTGGATAAAAGTCCGCTTGCGATTTGCATGAAAAAATTGAGTTACATAGTAAGTGTTTGGTTCGTTTTGCGATCGTTTTTTTTTTTAAGAAACGATTAATTGATGTGGCAATCGTTTTTACTTCTCAAAATTTTGGGTGAAAAACTTGTAGGACTCTGAATTGCTTTTTCACCTCTAAATTGTCAAAACTTACACATTTCCTCTATGTATCAATTAATGTCGCTATTGATAAATCAAGATGGTCCGTGAATTGTGATAGAAATAGAATAGAAGGTTACTTTTTTTAAAACTGTATTCGCGTTTTTGGTAAAGCTCAACATTTAAGCTCAATCAAGTTTGCACTTCTATTAGGCGTACATGCCATTATTTCTGACAAATGTATACATAAAACGACATATTATATTCCAATTTTTGTCAAATCTAATTTGAATTATGAAATAAATATTTTAAAATGTTGTAATTTTTACTTCGTACTTAAATTTTATTATATTTTTTTTGTCTTTTGTCTTCAGAATATAGGTGGACTCACACGGCCGTTCCAAACTTCCCAAGTTTGACAAAGTTCCGAATCGCCGTTCCAAAAACTCCCGTGTGAACTATGAAAGTTTGGAACTCAATCTTCGCAGTTCGAATCTTTTCATAGTTCACACGGGAGTTTTTGGAACGGCGATTCGGGACTTCGGCAAACTTGGGAAGTTTGAAACGGCCGTGTGAATAGGTAGGAAAATTATTTAGATTTTGGGTTCTTACTTTTAAAAACATAGCTGTAGGTATATATAAAAATCTTAATAAATACGTTTAATCCACATAATATTAGAATTTCGTTAGAATCTACCTGCGGAAAACGTTCAAATCTAATATTTACCTACTAAGATCTGTGATTTTTCAACTCCCCAATAATGAAAAACAGATCTAACTTGCGTTTATAAAGTGGAAAAGAGTTCGCTTTCACACTTTGTCTTACTTTTATGATGCACTAAATTATCTTTTATAAGCATATTTGTTCAAATATCTATCGGAGACAGGACATCCTTCTTTAAGTATTGATTGAAACCCGTGTTCCGCTCTAAAGCTGACTTCCTACTCTAAAGCTCTGAAGCTCTAAAGCTCTAAAGCTCTGAAGCTCGTACTCACAGCTGTCTTGGAGTCGGCCATCTTGAAGAAGCTCCGGCCACTTGGAAGCTGGAAGACTCTGCTCGCCTCCACCTTGCCCAGGTTTATATATTAGCAGTCTCGAGCAGCAGTTGCCCTTGTAGCTCCTGACACTGATGGGGGGGGGGGGGGGGGGGGCACTCATCTGCTCATGCTGAGGGGGATGCAGGGGTGCCGTTGCACTCTTGCGGCACCACGGTACTCTTATGGCACTTTCTTTGTTTTTAGTTTTTTTTGCCTGCACTGAATATGAGGAAATTTTGACACAGGAGGTAAAGGAAAATTATTTAGATTTTTGTGTCTAACTTTTAAAAACATAGGTGAATATATAAAAAATCTCAATGAATACTTTCAAATTTTGGAACTAAGTCCTACGGTTGGTTGAAAAGTAAAGAGGATCCGTTTTTTGGTTCGAATATAAATTTTGCATGGTCATTGGAACCAACATTTTGTTTGAGTTTAAAAATTTTCAGTCAATTCGGTCATAATCTTCAAACCTTATTGATATTTTAATATATTAGTAAAATGTGTATTTTTAAAAAGGAATTATTATAACGGAACCTTGATCAAAATCTAGGTGTTGTTGCTTTACAACTGTAGAACAGCAACTCTCACTCATCATATTAGTAGGTATGGTGCAATACAACGCATCTCTTGTTAACGCGTATTATTTTTTAATTTGTATTGATAATTACATATAAACACACTTTCTACAGCAATACGTTTGCAGAGTATTTTCCAAGTATAGGAATCATACCTGTGAGATCATATAAAATTAAATGGGAACGCAAATAGTTCCTGAATCAAACGTAGCCCTGGATTATAGTTATTATTTGACTAAATTAATTTAAATATTTAAATTATTGAGGTGGAGAGGTGGAAAGATCAAATCAAAGGGGATGTGGAAGTTGGAGGAGAAAGATGGGAAGAAGTTGAGAGGGAGAAGAGGTGGGAAGATGGAGAGAAGTGGGAAGAGATGTTGGAGAGGAAGGAGAAGTTCGAAGAAAAATGATGCGTCGAGTCTGGCAAACAGGCGCTGATTGAATGCCCTAGTTATGGTTTACAATGTTTCAAATACTTAGTTATAGTTTTTAAGATATATGTAAACCCCTTACCCGACACTGTTGGAAAGGTTGGAATAAAATAAAATCAAATGTTGTTTAAAGTCGCACTCTTCTGCAACCATAGGCTAATCGCACCGGCTCCAACTTGCTCCTTGCTCCGTTCAGAGCGTCTTAATATCATTGCAGGCGTTATGAACACAATATTTAGATCGACTGTTAAAAATAAAATGTTTAATGCGATTTTTATGCAAGAAAAAACATGATTTTGGCTCTTCCCTAAAGATTGTTTTGGTTTATGTTACGAATTATTCACGACTCAACAGCTCGGTCTGCACGAATGACTGTGATAATGATTTGGAGATGATGAGAGAGAGGGAAAGAAAGAGAGAAAGAAGGATGGAAGTGGTGAACGATGCGGTCGTGGCCTATTATTAGGAACCTTCCCGTCATTTGTGTCTCGCCTGGGGGAAGCCATTATGCAGGATGGGATCCTTTACATCCATTCAAAGTTCCCTCACAGGTTTGCAACATCCTCACCTACATTTCTCATCTCGCAATCATCCAATATCAATGCCAATATCATCCTATAAGTTATAATCCTATAAAACTGAGCCAGTTACAAAGTTTCCAGTTTTTGTGCCTACTCATAAATATTCACACTGGTAATATTATTAATGATCTACATAGGAAGACATGATCCGTGTATTTATTATTGACATTTTAATAGCAGAAGGTCGCACAATTAAGAAACCGCATATTGTTGCGTGCGTGTCCTAATATGAAGAGCGTATAATTTGAAGATGTCAGGGAAAAAAGTGCGACCTTCCATCCTCAGAAGCTGCAAAATAATGCAATTCTGTGATCCAATTCTCTAAATCTATGTAATTATTTTGTTCAGGGACCTTTCATTTCCGATCGTCTCAGCATATTAGAGAACTCATTATTTTTCTAATGAAGTAATAGACGTCTGGACAAAGCATATTTGGCTGCCTAGGTGAAGAAATAATGAAGAAAAGAAAAATAATGAAAGTGGGAAGGAATGAAAGTGGAAATAAGATTGTTATGTACTTTCTTGCTTTGCTACTAACCAGGAAAACCACAATGGAAAAGTAGAGTATGCTTTTCCATTGTGGTCATTTGGTGTAAGATTCATTGTTTATTTCAGTAGTGATTAACGACGCACTGTTGTGCAACTGGACTGATGGCGACGGACGAATGATGAAGGAGATAATGATGTAGAATGGTAAGATGGACGATGGATAGGAGGCGGTCACGGCCTATTAGTAGGGAACCTTCCCAACATTTGTCTCCAGATAAAGAAACCACAAGTAAACTCTGCCATGAAGTAGAGCAGCGGGGCTCGATCCCGGCTCCTCTGCAGAGAATGCAAAGTGGAAAATAGTTGCGGAAGAGGTTTCAATCATTTGTTCTTATTATACATACATTATTTTTCTATTATCGAATGATACAGAAAACTGGTGCCAATATTTGGTTATAAACACATATCGTGTATTTAATTACTTTATATCAAAACGTAACAAGGTTAATTTTGTAATAATTATATATCACTGCGAAATCTCATTTAATTGCTCTTTATTCCAAACATTTTGCAGGTGTCTTTCTTTAGAGTCATATTCATACTCTGTTTTGCGACAACGATCCACTTCCGACGGAATAATCGCATTTTATTTCGCTCACCAGATGTTAACCTAACCTGAGAGCTGCCACGAGAGAAGGGGAATAGAATCCACACAAAGAGGAGCCATTTCTATGAGTAGAACCACGGTGTTAAGCTTTCTGTTGTCCAAAGTTCACTACTTTAGACATGAAAGCTTCAACCAATGGGTTACGTGGACGTTTACAACTAACATTGACAAGGAAATAGACCATTTTTGTGTGTATTCTGTCTCTTATTACAGATGATTATGGCTAAATGTATACTCCTCCATAACCTTTTGGTTCTCAACCACTCCTAATAGGCAATGCAAGTTTAAATTACCTAGAACTGAAAAAAGTTTTTAGACGAAAAGAATGTGCTTAAATTACTAATTAGTAATTTTGCATTTTTAGTCAAATAATTTTTCGTTGTGGCAATTTTTATTTTACGTGGTTTAAACAAACCAATTGATATATCAGAACAATGAAAATTATGATTTGTATTGTATTAGTCACTTCAAAACATGAAAATAGAATGAAATGTGATTATTTAACTCGTGCAATGGGAGAACGACGCCTAGAAAATGTGAGTTAACATAAAAATGCAATGAACGCAAGTATTAACTTCCACAAATATTACACCTCTTTCAATCAACACCATAATAAATAGGTACATTTTATTATCATTAATGGGCATTTCACATACCATCTTATGTGTAAACTGGATGACAAAGACAAGTATGACTCGAATGGTAATAAAGGATTAGATATTTACGCAATTACAGATTGCAAACAGCGTGTATTAATCAGAAAGGTGTTTTTTATTAAGTGTGCGTGAGCAATGTTGTGAATAACGGGAAAGTAGAGAAATATCTCAATCCTTTTATGTGGAGACAGGGAGAGTTGGATCAGGTGATAAAGCACTGGGCCGGCATGCCTCAGGTTCAGGTTCGTTCATAGAAATCACAACTTTGTGCTCGCATGACAATTCCAGACCGACATGTTTTCTTTTTCGTTATATTGGAAATGGAAATTTATTGGAAATTAATTTCCAATTTATTGGAATTTCCAATTTCCAATTTCCAATTTATTTATTCCAATTTATTGGAAATTTATTTCCAAGATGGCGGATAGTGAAATGTGGGTGAAGGAAGTGAGACGAGTAAATGAACTGAATACATGTGAATTGAAGATAGAATTGGAAAAGCGAGGTGAGTCGAGACAAGGGAATAAGAAGGTGTTAATCGAAAGACTAGAGGAATTATTGAGACAGAGTAGTGATGGTGTACAAGACATTGAAGTATTCAGACCGGCTCCGCCTATTCTGAAGAAGTGCGATGGCTGTGCTGGTTGGCAGAAGGCGGTTAACGTTGGCGAAATGGAGTGTGAATTAGCGCGGAAGTTGACTATTGAAATGGAAAAAAGATTGATCTATCAGGAAAAGAGAATTGCTGAACTTGAAATAATGATTGAGCGTATGAAAACCGCGAAAAATGCATCGGTGAGAGTTGAGAGTGGCAGCACAGAGGGCGACACAATACAGCAGCTGCGTGGCGCGTTGTTTGCAACCACTACTACTCGTGGTAGGAGTGGTGGTAGGTCGGTGTCAGCAGCGCGGCAAGAGGGCGGTTCAGCGAGAGCAAGGGCGGGGGAAGCGGCAAATTCAAAACATGCAACTAACATTAGTCAGAAGACCAACTCAGAAGAACTTTTTACTTTCTCTGAGGTGGTGGAGTCAACTAACATTAGTCAGAAGACCAACTCGGATGAACTTTTGACTTTCTCTGAGGTGGTTCACAGAGGAACACGTAGAAAAGAAAAAAGAATGAAGGACAGCAACACTATGATGGTTATACAGCCGAAACCAAACAAGAAGGACGTGAAGACACTCCAAGTTCTACAGGCCAGTATCAACCCGGCAGGACTTGGTATAGGCATAACACAGGTGAAACACACGGGAAAAGGAGAAGTGATTGTGGGATGTGACAGTGCAAATGAAGTTGAAACACTTATACAAGCTACGAGAGAGAAAATGGGATATGATTTTACAATCAAGAGGCATGTACGTGCTACAGTGTGCAAAGTCATGGTCGTAGGGGTATGGAGGAGTGAACAGGAAGCAGAACAAAATAATGAAGAATGGGCAGAAGAAATAAAAAAGCAGAATAATATGGGTGCTAGTAAAATTGTCTACATCAGGAGAAACTACAGCAATACAGTCAATGTGGTATTGCAGGTGGAGGCAAAGGATAAAGAGAGACTGTTAAGTGAAGGTATTAAAATGGGTTGGAAAAAGTGCAAGGTTGTGGACTCGATCAGCATTCTACGATGCTATAAATGCAGCGGTTACGGACATAAAAGTGTATCATGTAAAAATGAGTTGGCATGCAGCTGGTGTGCGGGTTACCATACCTATGGTGAGTGTACAGCTGACTACAGCGAATGCATAAACTGCATGAAGGCAAACCGCACTTATGACTGTAACTTTGATACCTATCATGACGCAAGATCTAATAAGTGTCCGTGTTTCAAGAAAATTATGGATAATCTGACTTATAAGATGGACATAGGTTATGGGACAGTGGGTGAGAAGAGAGAAGAGAGGGTAGAAGTGATACAAAATACAAGTGAAGTGGTTCAGGTAGGACAGGAGAAGAACGACGAGAACAATGGTTCACTGGTCTCTTGCCCAGGTTAAAGTCTAGCATAGCAATCAGTTCAAAGGAGTAGTGACAAACAATGGAAGAGAGATGTGATCCACATCAATGCTAGAAGTCTTATTAGGAACATTGAATTGGTGAAACAAGAAATAATTACACGTTACCCAAAAGTTTTAGGTGTCTCTGAAACTCATGTTACCCCTGAAATATATGACAAAGAGATTGAAATCTACGGGTATAATTTAGTGAGATGTGATTCAGATAGTAGAAGCACTGGAGGGGTTGTTGTGTACATAAGAAATGACATTAAGTATAGTGTGAAGAGGAATGATCCTTATAATGGTAACTTTTGGATGCTGGGTATTAATTTATTAATTGAGAATGTAGAGTGTGATGTCAATGTTGTGTATAGATCACCCAATGGCAAATGCAAAGAATTTTTGGAATATTTTGAGAATGTACTTGAAATGGATAATGAGAACAAGAATGTATCAATGTACCTGGGAGACTTTAATATTAATTGGAGCAGTGTCTGTAGTGAAAAAAATGCCTTGAAAGGTCTATGCATGGAGTATGGACTTACTCAACTTGTGACTGTGCCAACAAGAATTACAAAATCATCAAAAACTGTAATTGACCTTGTACTCACACGATATGTGGACTTTGTGAATGTATTGGTAGAAGAAAGTGGTGTATCGGACCATGAAATGATTTCTGTTCACATTAGGGACAAGGTGCAAGCAATTAGAGATTCTGTGTGTAGAAAACAGACTAAAGTTATTGAAGACTGGTCTGGCTATGATAAACATCTTCTCCGAGGTGAGCTGGCTTGTAGTGAGTGGACAATACAGTGTGGAGATGTTCACACCAAGACTGACACTATCATCAATAATATTGTTGAGTGTAAGAATAAGCTTGTTCAAGTCAAAAGTATCATAAACCATAGAAATAGGAGCCCATGGATTAATGCAGAAGTTTTAGAATGTATTAAGATTAGAAATATTTGTTACAAGAGGGCTAAGTTTATTAATACAGATGAAGCATGGGAATGTTACAGAAGGAGGAGGAATATTATAAAATCTCTAATGAGAAAAAATGAAAGAGAGTTCTATACTAAAAAGATTGATATGGTCAAAAATGATAGTGTTATGATGTGGAAAACTCTTAAAGAAATTGTGCAAACTGAAAGGAAACAATCTCCATCCATAGAAATAAAAGGGACTGATGGAGTGGTACTCGATAACAGTAGTGTAATAGCAGATACATTTAATGAATACTTCATTGTGAGCATAGAAGAAGTCATACAGGGTATCCCAGATGTTAATGTAAATGATTTAGAAATTCATGAGATTAGGAAGACATGTGATCTAGAACTGATGGAAAGAGCGGAATCGGTATGTTTTCAGAAATTTAAGAAAATATCATCTGTTGAGCTCGACTATGCAGTGAAAAGGTTAAAAAATAAAAAAGGCTCAATTGATGGGGTAACAGCTAGAGTGTTTAAGGATGCATACAAGGTTATAAAGTACAATCTACTTGACATGATCAATGCCTCACTGTGTGATGGTATCTTTCCAGTTAGATTAAAGGAAACAATTATACAACCTGTTAGTAAAGTTGCTAGATCAATAAACATCTGTGATTTCCGTCCAATAAATATGCTCTCAGTAGTGGACAAGGTGATGGAGTTACTAGTACATGATCAACTGTACGACTACTTTGAAAATAATAATTTGATCTGTGTGAATCAATCTGGCTTCAGGAAAAATCATTCATGTGAAAGTGCAGTACAAAATGTTATAAGTAAATGGCTGGAGGACATGGATCAAGGTTTATCCACACTTGTAACATTCTTAGATTTAAGAAGAGCTTTTGAAATTGTCAATGTCAATAGATTATTGGACAAACTACAGTATATGTATGGCGTAGGTGGAACAGTACTAGGATGGATTAAGGACTTCCTGAGTGAGAGAAAACAACGTGTCAGATATGGCAATGAGATATCAGAAGCTCGGGATTGTATGAATGGAGTGCCACAGGGGTCTGTGCTTGGGCCGATATTATTTAATATTTACATAAACGATGTTAACATGTGTTGTAATAGTTGCTTTCTTAACATGTATGCAGATGACATGGTTGTCTCAATTCAGGGTGTTAGTGTTGAAGAAATGGTAGAGAAAATGAATCGAGAACTAGGAAACATAGCTGAGTGGCTGTGTGTAAATAGACTTAAACTTAATGTTACAAAGTCTAAAGCTATGTTTATTGGTGTAGGCAAGTACCGTAATTGTAAAATCAAAACTGTAGACCCTAATTTAAAAATTGTAATTGAATCTGAAGAAGTTGAACTGCTTGGTGAGTTTAAATATTTAGGTATATTGTTGGACGATCAATTAAATTTCAAGGCACATATGGAATACATGGTAAAGAAAATTAGAAAAAAGGTTGGCTATTTGAGAAGAATAGGAGGGAGGTTATCTATGTGGACAAGAGAAGTTGTGTATAATACGATAATCAAGCCACACTTTGAATACGGTGCAACGGTGGTGTTCCATGCGTACAAAAATGATATCTGCAGACTTCAAGTGCTACAGAACAAAGCCATGCGATGCATAATGAGATGCAAGAAAGAGACCAGAGTGCAATTAATGTTAAATACATTAGGATGGTTAAGTGTCAGTGACACTATATTATTGTTAGTATTAGTTTTTATCTATAAAATCAAAACAGGCAGGATGCCAGAGTATCTCAGTAAAAAGTTTCAATCAGTTAATGAGCTGTATACAATTAATACCAGGGGAGCATTGAAAGGAAACAGCGTTCAGAGGTTTTGCAAAAGTAATAAATGGAAAGGGTCTGTATTTAATGACGGGTCGAGGATATACGATAGTTTGCCTGTTGATGTAAGGTCTGTTGAAAGTGTAAATTGTTTCAAATCAAAATGTATGGATTGGTTAAGGAAACGTAATGTATAAGAGTTATAATATTGTATGTGTATACTAATGGCTTCTGAGCTAACAAATAAATAATAAATAAATAAATAAATAAATAGAAGAAGGACTCAGGGCAGCTATTCTATATCATTGATCTCGTTGCGACCGAATTCATATCGGCGTAATGCTCGAGCGATTTTTCCGCTTGTTGCAGGCAAAGAAGTTCTAGCCTACTAGAACCTCTTTGTTGCAGGCACTTTTGGATACGATTGGAGACAAAATGGGTTGACGAATCGATTTGAAATTTTAATCATGATTAGATAAAAGACAAACTTAGGGTTATCACTTGGTAAATTTATTATTTTTTGCTTTGTTAATTAGTAATTACTTGATTTTTGGTGAAAATGGTATATTTTCTTGTCTCGCTGTGCGGCATAAAATTTAATTTTAAAAATGTGTCAAGTGATATCCCTAAGTTTGTCTTATTACAGATTGCAAACAGATATTTGAATTATTTGATTATTATTATTTGATTATTTTATTTGAAATGTTGGAATAAGTAATTCATGGAGGTAATTTTAAAAAATAAATATTGTATAGTTTTCGCTCGGTGAAATGAGCCTGTATCCTCCAACAATTGCTGGTGGCTTCAGCACCTTGACAAACCAGCGCAATAATTACACAAACCGACTGCAACAGCGCCACTTCATCACCCCGGGGCAAAAACATCACAGCTTATTGACTGACAGACGAGGATCCGATGTTTTATCACATCACATGATTGGCAGTAATCACCACCAGAGCAAGGCCGAAAACGTCGATTTATTACCGGCGAATTAACTGTATTGAAAGCATTGAGATTAATTGACTGGGTATGGAATGTTTTGATTGGGATGTTTATTCAGATAGGATCTTTGGATGTTAGTTGATCGATGGTCAGGTGAGAGGGAGATTCTTATCAGCTGAAGGAATAGTTTTTCTGGAGCAATAAACTGTAATTTATTGGTTTATGCGAGTGTAATAAAGGGTAAAAAATTATGCACACAATGATCGATGATAATATACTGAGCGAGATATAAATGTATACTTCCTATTGGTTTATTTCTTTGAGGGCCGATTTTAAATTAAAACACTTGATTATGACAATTATTAACTTCGGATAAACCATGAGAGAGCTGTTAAATTTAACAACTACAGATTTAACGATATGTATAATAGTTTGATAGTATATTCAGTACTTTCCTTCTTTTATCTATAGTAAATTACTTGAAATCACATCTATACCGAATATTATCACTTATAGGTAGATAGTAAATACAATGAAATTAAGAAAGATTTTTGAGCGAGGGAGAGAGATTACGGGACTTTGGCTGTTTCTATGTGTTTTTGCCTGCACTACCCAGGTCACACCGTTCAACCAATCAACCTGAAATTTCACACACATTTTTTTTGTCTGGGGCTTAACGTCGCACTGTTCTGCAGCGAGGCTAATGGCGACGGATGAATGATTATGATGATGATTGGGAGATGACGGTGAAGAGTAGGTAAGGATGGAAGGGGGAAGGAGGCGGTCGTGGCCTAGCAGTAGGGTACCTCCCCAGCATTTGCCTGTCGACAGAGGGAAAACCACGAAAAAGCCCCAGTCAGGAAGGACGGCCGCGGGAATCGAACCCGGGCCTCCGGAATACAAGTTCAGAGCGTTAGAGCGTTAGAGTTGTAAATAAAACTAGAACTGTTTGACCGATCAACTACAAATTTTGCAAGGTCGTCGGGAGCAATATTTTCGATGTTTTTGACAATTTTCAGACAGATCTGTCCAGGCTTCAAGACTAATTGTTGACATTTTAACACAACATTTTATTTTCGTTTTGAAATGTTTGACAAATTTATTGAAATAAATTCAAAGACAAAATTATCACTGCTTCTTTGACGCATGTCGTCTTCTAGAATCTAGATTATCCAATGTCTATTACAGAGCAGCAACTTTCACACACATAATCAATGCGCATGCTCGTTTATCAACGTGTTACACAGAGAATCTTCTATAATTATTATTGTTTGACAAGAGTTTTAAGAAAAATTGTCTAATGTACTTTATTTTTAGAATTAAGGGTCTAGGAAAACCCGTTATTCGTCTTTGGCGGTGAAATTGCAATAAAAAGGTTGTATATTGTATAATTTCAACGAATAGTTACAGCTTCCCATCATTTGACTGGATTATCGGGCTTCAACAATGCTTCTAATCTCACCAGTGAGCGTCTAAGTCGACGTGTGGTCAATTAGATGACCTGTCAGTACACAAGATTACACCAGGAAGGCGGCGAAAAAGCGCATAAAATAAGTTTCTATTACTATTACGAAAAATCCCTTTGCGAAAATTATAAAGAATTTTGATTATACCTACCTACATGTGTGCAAGAAAATACTAGTTTAAGCAACCAACATCTCATTGAATTCCGATTTACTTTTAATTTTGGTGACTTATTGATAATCATGCGATACACAGCCCCTAGAAAAAATTAAAAGCTTGTCTAGTTTTTGAGATTATTTGAGTTGCCTGTCTCATGCTATTTTATGGCAGCCAAGGAAAATCGTGTCATTTTTAGGGTAAAATGAAGATCTAATTAATTTGTATCCATTTTGAAAATAACCCTTTTTTATGGTAGACGTGGTAGATATCATGAAAAAGTTTAAAACAATACCAACGTGTGCTATTTTAAATGTTAGGAACCATGGCGCGATCACTGGATATAGCACATTTTTATTTATTTTTGAAATTACCATTTTTAAAAACGTTTTTTAACAGTTGAACTATATTTAAGTAAGATACTCATTTAATGTACTGCAGTTTGCAGGACTGCAGGACGAAAATAATTTCGAATTTGGTGAATAACTTGTAAAATAGCACACGTTGTAAAATAGCACACGTTGGTATTGTTTTCAATTTTTTTCCCTGATACTATGTCCGTAGGTCTACCAATTTTTTTTTTGTTAAAATCTAACCGTACGAAAAAATTAGAATTTCTTTTTAGCTTAAATATGACACGATTTTACTTGGCTGCCATAAGATAACATGGGGAAGCAAAATCAAATTATCTCCGAAACTAGACACAAGAAGTGTTTAAAATTTTCAGGGATTGCGTATTGCATGATTTTCAATAAGTACACAAAAATTTATGAAGATCTGAGACTATGCCTCGATTGATCGCGCGGATACACATGAAGGGTACGAAAGAACGCTGTTAGTCCATTTTTTTGAAGAAAAAAATGAGTTTAAGGTGTAATCTTGTAGTGAGTTTTATGATCTTTCAGAATAATCCCTCGGTTTTTAGAAAATATTGCCACAAAGTCTTGAAAAACGCAATTGAAGTATAGATCTGTATGGAAGATAGATACAAGTTTCAACATAAAACTTCGTTTATCTCAGTTTCATCCGAATGTGACTTACAGCGTTCTTTCTCTTTACCCTTCAAATGTGATAAATGTAAGGTAATGGTCGGGATGTCCCAGAGAGCCAGAACCAAAGGACACTTGTCGCCCATCACACCACTGGGGAGGAAGTATCAGCTCATCTGTGCCATGTCCTACCTCACTCCAACACAGATAAAGGTCAATCTGTTACCACAGCCAACAAGGATCCTCTTGATCTGACCAGTGGTCAAACTGGACCTCACATAATGAACGTGACAAAAAGCTGTTGCTCCAGCCACAGATAATCTCCAGCCGCTGCCGGATCCGTTCTGTCGTGAAGAATCTCACTGCCTCCCGGATCTTCTGATGATATTTCAAGCGACTTGATCGTAAAAGTCACCAACAGTGCAGTCTATTCTTCCATCAATAGTGCAAATTGTGATACAAGCACGAACATTTGTGTACTTATTAATTCGACCATGAGAAATGCAAAAATGTATGAGCCCAAGCTGAATTCCTGCAACATTCGGAGTAATTAAGTCAGGGTGCGAATTGTTCAATTTTCAGAGGGGGGGATAGGAAATTTTAAAATTCCGAGTATGTTGGGAAATATAATAAAGGCGAAAAATACGATTGCCCACGAATACAATGGGGGTCTGGGGGGAGAGCCCCCCAGTACCATGCGGGTGCGGGGCGCATAGCCCCTGGAAATTTTGAATTTCAAGATTAGATTTGGTGCGTTTCTAAGCGATTTGAACACTATTTTTTGCCATTTGTCGTGATGTCATCACAACAAATGGCATTATAAAGAGGATTTGCTATTAATTTAAAAGGGAAATCAGAAGTGGTGGGCAAGCAAAATAAATCTTGGAATTAATAAATCTTATCCAACACAGCTTATTTGCTACTAAGGCAATTTGACCGTTGTTTTGTGTGACTATTTATTTTTATAATTTTAGATTTATTTCAGAAAAAAGTAGGTATCTATTGTTTTGCTGATTAAAAGTCAACCATTTTACAGAGGGGGGGAAAACTCTATCCCCCCCTGGGATGCTTTATTGGGAAACAGAGCCGGGGATGAGAAAACCAGAGGGGGGAAATCCCCCCCATCCCCCCCATCAATTCGCACCCTGAATTAAGTAATAATAGAAAAATAGCAACTAGTGGCGTGATCCTCATACCCTTAGTTGCAGCAGTTAGTAAACATTACTCATTGTATGCATTCTTACAATAATACGCCACAGGATATTTCGCTGTGCAAAATGTATGAAGTGTCAAAAATTCCACTGAATCTGGTAACATTATTAGTTTGCTCCTCTCTTTTACCAATTATGTGCTATTTTGAGTTATCTGTTGAGTTTTATCGGTTGCTATGGCCACGACCAATGAGAGCTTATAAAATTGAAGATTTTCCCCGTTCAACTTTGCCGATTTCTCTCGCTAGTTGCGCTGGGGTATGAACACTCGTTGCCTATACTGTGAGTGGCAGTCATGACTTATGACAGTGTTTGTTTATTTAAATAAAACTATTTTCTTTTCATACACGAGATAAGTGTCAAATGAAAAATTGAAATCTTTTTTCCTGGGCTGTAATTAAAAGAAATTGTGTTGCGACCGTATCTAGGACTCTTAATCGCATGGAAGACGCTCCAATGCGCAACGCCACCTCCACACACTGAGATCGCGTGGGAGTGCTGAGAGCGGGTAAGATCTCTGAATACGCGGTGACATAATGGTTCTTTGTCTCCCTGGACAAGGCCTTCTAGATCTCCTCTTCATCTGTCAGACACAGCTCGATCTACTCCGCTTGTTTTATGTTCTCTGACGGATTGGTAGCAGTTTGTGCGATCTGTGATGAGTGATTGTTGGCCTGCCCGGGTGTTCAAGGAGATTTGGAGAACACGGAAGTGATGGAGTCAGTAATAAACAGATGTATCTCACAATCTTTGTGTTTTTTGAGCGAGCGTCTCCATTTAGCACTTTAGACACTTTCCCTTTTTCTTTTTCTTTGCGTGCCTTTTTTTGTTTTCGGACGCTTCAGGTAACTTTTTTCCGATTGATCTGAAATATCATTATATTAGTCTGGGATGGTCTGGGATTGTTCTGAGCGATGCCTTCTGATTGGCCAAATTGGACAGATCATCTAATTGGTTAAATAATAATTTTTAAAACATCTTCTGATTGGTTGAAAATCAAAATTGTCAGATCAACTTCAAATTCTGCATAGTTTTTTAAAACAAACATCTTCTCTTATTTTGAAAATGTTCAGCCCAATCGGTCAAAAAAGTATACACTTATTGACATTTTTAACTGTTTGTGTCAGAATTGGGCAATGGATATCGAAATGAATGGGAATTATTCCGAAGCAACTTGGATGTGATTTTCTTAATGTATAGCCAGAGTGTATAGAGAGATAATCCCAGTTTCAATGAAAATCAGGTACTTTTATGTTGATTGAGTGGTTCATATTTCAATTCAGTATAGATGCTATGTTTTTGTGTGTACCAAAATTTCGGTTCGAGATGCAGCGCGTATCGGTGCTCGCTC
Organism: Leuctra nigra; assembly: GCA_934045905.1. NCBI lineage: Eukaryota > Metazoa > Arthropoda > Insecta > Plecoptera > Leuctridae > Leuctra > Leuctra nigra. The sequence goes on along the minus strand of OW203769.1, from coordinate 30,770,411 downwards.
ACCAACGCTTTACACCGAGCGTTTTCCTAGTTTATTCTAAATTGATGGAAATGTAAGACGGTTTACATAGCCTGAGGCACGAATCATTGTTTTGAATCAAAACTCAAAATTTCGACAGAATTAAAAAATTAAAACAAGCAACAGAAAAACTACGGTGGAGACATAAAGATTGAAACCACAATTTAGAAGAGTATCGGTTGAACTTGAAGCATGATGTTAGTAAATAGTTTGGCTTATCTTGGCGTCTTGACTCCAAAAAGTGGTCCATGTAATTTTGGCTTGATGGTCCATTGTTCAGTTCCACTCTTAAAACCGTTGTTTATGTCATTGAGCTGAGTTTCTTTTAAGATTTCAGATGCAAAGAAAAAACGAAACTGACTAGGTATTGTTTTTCGACAAATACTTTAGATTAATTTTCTAAATTTTTTGAATACACGCAAAATGCAACGCAGGTATTTTCCTCATCATTTCACCCATTCATTTTGTTTCAAAATACAATAATAGAAATGTGTTTTACTTATTCATATTATTCATATTGATGCCATTATTTATCATTAATATTAATCAGAATTAAAAACATCCATAATCCCTATTGCGCAATAGTTAACTTGACTAAAATCATCTTTAAATCATAGATTTGTAAACCGAAGAGACAGAACAAGTACTACATAGTTCGAGGTCTCCCGATACTTTTTCTCGCTCGCTTCTTCTGCCACATGAATACTGCATGTGTTCTGTCAATCAATCCCAGCAGGTCTTCAGAAACACAAAGCATCGAGGATTATTTATTTCACTTCGACCAACACTTTGATAGAAACCGCCCAGAAGCTCGTCAAAACTACCAAATATAGTCCGATCCTGCATCGGAGGTCAAACTTCCAACTGCATCGGGTTGGGTTGGGGATGGTGATTCATGTTTTGAATGAATACAATACAATACAATACAATACAAAACAATACAATTATTCTGTACGTCGGAGTTAGAAGCGCGGAAGTACAGTTTCGCGTATTTGTGTCGCACACTTTTGGATTCACATAATCAAGCTCTATCAATTTCTATTTAAGTGATGTCAACATAGTTCTAGTTATATTGAAGTATTCTCTTACACAATGACTGTTACCATTACCAATATGATTGGATGAAAGCAGAATCGTGGATTTTGAACTCACCTAAAGAATCATTCTTTCGTCCTTCTACCTCTGAGGTACAGAAAATTCTTGTCATGAACTATTCAATTTCAATTTCAAATAACATTCAATTAGAATGTTATGAAGTGAACGATTTGAGCATTTTTGATTCTATACCAGACTCAAATCGTTTTCCAAAACATGAAAAATTAGATTTTTATTTATGATTCACTCCCACACACTCCCTGGCACACTTTTAAATGCAAGCCAATATAACTAAATGTTGTATGAGTTCTGAAATCCAAATGGTTTACGATCGAAATAGTCCACTTTTAATTGGGAAACAAGTACTCGGTTTACCTTGATGCTCTCACAATCAGCACATCAAATCAGTTGTTAAAAGCAGTAGCGTCTTTGTATGCGTACCTTGAAGCTAACTTCTTGCTGCCATCGATTTCCTTTTGATTAATTATGTCCATCGATATTATTTAAATTAGATGTTTCGATCTCCATTTTAAATGCACTCTTTTGTTTGAGAACTGCTGCAAAAACAATTCTAAATCTCAGCTTGGAATCTCCTACAAGGATGCTGGCAAATTGTTGCTCTGCCTCGAGTCATTGATTTGGTGCTGTTTTAAGTCGTTGATGTATTTAGGGACTGCATTTTACAGCTACAATAATTGATTGTTTGCCGTATAATTTTCTTGGTGATTTTCAAAAGTTAGAATGAGTATCTGAAAGAAATATCTAGTAGAGCGGTCGCTCCACGCAAGCCAAGTCGTACAGCGCGCGCACACTCTCATTTAAAAAGGCTGGAGCAAACCCACTTTTACTGTAAGCATCAAAGTGGCATTTTCGGCCTACTGGATCTTAAAATTGGGAAATCTGACATTGTTGCGAAATATTTTAATTTCGAGCTATGGTCCACCCCACCACATGTACCAAATTTGGGAACAATGAGTTATGCCGTTTGCGAGCGGGAGGACCGTGAAAACCTTGAAATTGTACGGCTTTCTTCAGATGATGATGATGATGATAATAATGATTCATCTTCCAATAAATTCCGCGGTCTCCGCCACAGCCTAAACGGCTGGGCCGATTGGCCTAAAACTTTCACCACGTATCCAAGTTGTCAGCCTGTAGATACCTTGCCCCTTATGAATTTTTTGTGCCGCCATTTTAAAACCGGAAGTAACGTCATATCTCAAAAACGGCTAAACCGATCGGAATGAAATTTGCGCCAATCGATTCAGACGGTCCTCTTTATGAAATAACAATAGTAAAATTAAAGTTTTCTAATTACTGAAACCGGAAATGACGTCATAGTTTAGCGAAATCTGCCTAAATTCACTTCCCCTTTATATAAAAACCTACTACATATTCAGAAGGCTTATAGTGAAATGTTAGTATTTATATACATTGTGTAAGTGCTTTCAGCCGCCATTTTGAAAACCGGAAGTGATGCCATATCTCGAAAACGGCTGGACCTATTGGAACGATTCTTTCGCAATTCTTTATGGCATATCACTTTAAGTTTATATTTAGCTCCAAACACTGTTTTTCTTAGTAACTAATTCGGAAATGGCGTATTTTTTTAAAGGAATTAGTCATTGTTGCTCCAATATGTTCTACAAGTTGTGTAAATAAACTAAAAAAATAAGTGATATCCCCATAAAAAACACTCCGTGTAAAAAAACAGCCAAGTCTCTTCAACTAAAAAAAATTAATGAAATCTAAAAATTTTGCACTGAAAAGTAGTGATATCAAAAAATTTCCCAAGTCAAAACTTTATTTGAAAATCAAAAAATACTTGGCGCATCGTGTATATAATACATAGCTTAAGTATAGGCTAGATATAAAATAACATCAAATATACATATACTTATAGTATTCCTATAATGCCCTAAAAAAACGATGCGCCAAGTATTTTTTTGATTTTCAAATAAAGTTTTGACTTGGCAAATTTTTTGATATCACTACTTTTCAGTGCAGAATTTTTAGATTTCCTAAATTTTTTTTAGTTGAAGAGACTTGGCTGTTTTTTTACACGGAGTGTTTTTATGGGGATATTTGATTAATTTAACTTTGCTATGCACGATTAATAATTGGAATTATGCAAATCAATGTAAATGGCCACCTACGAAGCATCTATTACCGAGAGTGCATAAATAAAATATCAGCCTAATTACAGGATGTCAGTGCATAAGATTTATGCCTACGTCAAGAAGGATAATAAAATATATTTTCTTAATTTAAAGTAATTGTCATATTGTAGTTTAAACAATTTCCAAAATAAGGTGATAATGTTGTTAACTGTTTAAAATAATACATAAAAGATAAAAAAGGGGATAAATATGTAATGATTATAATAAATAATTGAAGATAAGTTGGACGGAAACCATACATCAAAAGTGTAAACATAAGTTAAATATATATAAAAATAAAAAAATAAAAAATAAATCTTCAATAAGAAAAATTGAACTAAGTGCCACTAAATCTGTTCTGTACTACAGAGCTTGTACGAACTAACTACCCCTGTCAAAACCATGGTAAGCTTGGGTAATTTCACTAAGCAGAAGAGAATCAATCAGCACCAACAACTCGCATCTCTTTAATTAGACACAGAGCACTGATGAGGGTTAGAGATCTCCGAAGAGACTCATCAGTGCGTTGTGTCTAATGTCCGTCCGTCCGACCGGGTATCTAAGTTGGTAGAGCTCTCGCCCGGCAAGTGAGAAGTCCCGGGTTCGATCCCCGGTTCGGTCGGATATTTTTCGGTCGGTTACCGAAAAATCGCCGCACGCGTTTTATTTTTAAGCCGCCCCATCTCGATTGTAGGGAGGTTTTTTCAGTACCGCGGTGGTGAAAATGACGTCACGACCTAGCAGCTAATCACGTGCGACTTGATAAACTATAAAATAAGACTATAATGTTAATAATTGCTTACCTGTGCATATTATTTCATCTAATCATAATAACACCCAAATTGTTACTAAGAAGAATAATAAATTTATATCAACATTCTGTTTTCAACGGCCTCTTCTGAGCGTAAAAAAGACAAAACGCGAAAACGCATATTTTTCACAACGCACATGCCTTCCTTTAATCATTGTATAGCAAATTATCAGTCAAGTAGGTTTACTTCAGCAAGAAAAGCCAGAAACTCTGAACACCTTGAAACTCTCCAGCTCATTTCCATGTTTTGTAGTTTACAAAGAAAACAGATTTAAAAGTGATGAAAACAAATCACTTTTGCCACTTCTCGATCATCGCGCATGCGCAGAAGAATTACAACTTCAGATATTTGGTGCCTAAAGACACATATACATTTAGAAGTTATTTTGACTAAAACGAATCTTGCTCTTTCCTGAAGTTCCGGGCTCGATGCTCACTTGCTTCATGAGTCAGGTTTCTTGTGATTTCCCTCCGTCAGTGGGAAGGTTCCCTAATAATAAGCATCATCATCCTCCTTCCCACCGTCCATCCTTCATCCATCATCATCATCATCTCCCTACTCATTCATCCGTCGCCATTAGCCAATTAGCTGCAGAACAGTGCGACGTTTAACATGGTGTACTTTTATCTATTTAATACCTCAGAGGTAAAAAGCCCGATTTCATTTTTCTCGATTTTGCGTTGCACACTTCTGGAATGATATAATCAAGCTCTCTTCATCCACGGCAATTTCACTGAAGTAAACAAAATATAAGTCACACTCACATTGAAGTGCCTATTTACACAATGCCACCATTACAAATGTGATTGGATGAGGACAGAACTACTAGCTTTGAGTTCACCTCAAGAATCATTGAAATGGACATCGGTCCTTCTACCTCTGATTATATACAAATTGGAGTATAATATTATCTGAACACAAAATCAATAGTGAGAAATTTGGAGTTGATTAAATGCATTGTAGAATAAGAATAAATTACATTGAAAATATGTGTTTCTAATTCTGATAAGTTTTCTTTTTCAAATGTGTATGCATTATTTAACTGGACAAATCGGCATGAAATCAACTAGCGGACTAATTACAATTTGACCTCACATCGCTATAGGTAACGTATGTAGAATGTAATTAGGAACAGCCTCGTGTGATCCTATGCACTTTGTCATTACTGTTGTAATACAAGCTGATAGCCGATGAGCTGTCACCTCCATTCACTGACGTATATGCGACTACGTTTATCTTCCTTTAATATTACTAATAATGATGGGGTTTGAAGGTATCATGGGTTATGCTATGATATTTTAATAATATTGTGTTTTAAGTAATGAAGGAAATTGTAAAAAATTTCCATCAAAGAAACCGTGTACAAAAACCAGCCAAGTCTCAACTAAGAAATAAAATAAACCTAAAAAGACGGCTCTATTCGTATCAGAAACACAAACATACAGATTTCACTCTCACAACAATGAAAAATAACTAATATTGATAAACAAACTGAGCTAAAAACGAGCCGTACATCAATAATAGGCAAATAAAATGTCTATATAAATTCAGCCCAAAAACGAGCCACGTCAGCTCATGAAAAGTATTGATATAAAACACATTATTTTAAAAATTAAAAAAAAAATGCTTTGTTTATTGCGTATAAATTGAATGAGGCCATCAATGATGGACCAAGTATTTTTTATATCAGAGATATATAACTGCTTTTCAGAGCTGATTTTTTAGAGTTACTTTATTTTATGTTCTAGTTGAAATACTTGGGAGGTAATTTTGCACGTTGCGTTTTTTTTTTGGGCATTTATAATGGATATCGAATTGTATGTAGATCTATTCGTGTCGTGGCCGCGCAACTCGGAAGCTGCCGGACTCATCTCACGGAGACGCGGATGCACGGCAAGGTCGCCCAGCATCCCGCCGGCTCCAGAGCATCGCGTAACTGTATCACATTCTCCGCAGATGTCCAGCCGTCGTCCTTGAAGACGTCTCGCTGAATTCATTAGCCGATTGTCTTCGCTCGATAACAGAACCATCGTGACGAGGAGGAAATAGATCATTTCGTAACCATGACAACAGATCATCAGCAGTGGCGGACTCGCGCTCGCAATCATCGATAATAGATAGTAATGAAAGTAGTAGTCATTTGAAGAATTTAGGTGATCAAATCGACCAAAATTTGTTTTTAAAGCTCGCAATTTTGAAACTGAATGGTACAAGGAAAGACCGCTATTCGTAGCTTTCACGAACTTCTTTTGTTTTATATCAGCAATGCTAAATTATTGAATTTTCCACCTGAGGAAACGTTGACGTTGACGCACGTCAACGTTCACGCACGTTGACGTGTCAGATTTATAACTTTATTGAGGAAAATCGATGTTTTTTGTAATGTGAGTGATTTCTCTTCGTACTAAAGATATCTCCGGAGCCTATACAAAAAATTATTTAGTACATTCTTTAGTGCAATTCAATATTTTTCCGGGCCTGCGCGGCCCGGATTCGCGTATTGTTGTCCTCTCCCATGACCCAATAAAACCTGAGGTTATGAGAATTTACCGTCTACTCATAATGTAAAGATCACTCTGTCGTAAAACAGTAATATTCTTCTACTATGCCTTCTACTATTACCTTTATAAGCTAAGAGGAAATTAGTGTGATTTCCTCCAAGCTATAAGTACGTACTACAATAATCCACATCACGCTAGGTACTGAAATGAAGTATGTTTCTACGGAATAGTCAATTAAAAATGTAGGGAGGCCCTAAAAAAATATCCTGCGAGGGGTCCAAGGTCTGAAGTTACGCCACTGATCATAACATTGTACAAATTAAAACGATTGATACTCCATAATATAGATTTCAAACATTGTAATTTTTCCCGCACATGCCAGCAGGTTTGGAAATCCCTCCGCCCCTTAAAATAAAGGTTTATAAACCTAATCATAGATTCCAATTTAACTAAATTTCATCTTGTCACCAAAAGGTTTTTTTTTAAATATAAATCCCTCCAAATAAATAGGTCAGCATCCCCACGTTATCCCCCCCCCCCATGACGTAGCTCTGGATGCGCCACTGGATCGTCGTGACTCTGGAATTGGATCGCGCTCCATAGCACTTCGGACATGTTGCCAGAGATTTATTGATCTTGATTGCTCTGTGTTATTTGTTGAGCACTCATCAAGTACATGACTTGCCTGTTAGGTACTCGATGTGTTTGATTGCTGTGGGAACAATGATGTTGTTAGGACTGAAGGACGATGATATTGTGGATTTGCCGGATATGGGGGCAGCCTGCCCTCTTTGGTGGAGAATATTTTATTCCTACAATTTTAAGGTGCTGCAAGCGCGAGCGATTTTGCCACGTGTTGTAGATGCTTTTTTCAATACGATTGGAGACAAAATCGGTTGACGAAATTATTTGAAATTTTAATCATGATTAGATAAAAGACAAACTTAGGCTTATCACTTGGTACATTTTTTATTTTTTGCTTCGATAATTAGTAATAAGTAGTTGATTTTTGGTGAAAAAGGGTATAATTTCTTGTCTCAATGGGTGCCTTATGAAATTTAATTTAAAAAATTTGTCAAGTGATCCCTAAATTTGTCGTTTATCTAATCATGATTAAAATGTGAAATCAATTGCTTCGTGCTTATGGGTCTCCAATCCTATCGGAAATTTCATAGTTTTGAGCGGTTTTGTGGAATAACCGGCGCCTCTAATGCAAGAAGCAAGAAAACATGCTACTAATACACAATCAGACTGATCATATGAACTGTCAGACTGATCCCGAGATTCTACATTATTCCTGTTATTTCGCGTTCAGCAAAAACTTGAATTGAACTCTCCTTCCATGAAAGTCTGAATTTATATTTGCTGCTTGGGGGTGTACTGCAACTTTTAGTGCCAAATAGTACTTTACCACTATTTAACAATAGTATTTTATTTTAACACTATTTAACAATAGGATTTTACTTATTCTAGTTCTCGTTCCTACTATGTATTATATTGGAAGTTAGTGAAAATTCAAAATTAAATTTTTCGGGCTACTTTTATAGGGCCAGTTTTTGAATACTCTAAGGCTGCATTTCACCAAGATTCCAAACCCGGGTTAGAGGCGGTAAACCTGGTTTAAGAGCCTCTAAACCAGGTTTACCGCCTCTAACCCGGGTTTGGAATCTTGGTGAAATGCAGCCTAACTGTATTATGTAATTGGTGTATGCAGTTTATGCAAAATGTAATTGGTTTATGCCATGGCAATAATAGTCCTAAACAACAGTAATGGACTATAAGCTGCTGGTCTGCGGAATGCAGGACTCATCTTCTATTAGCATAATGTTCTCCAACGCCCGGCCGAGCCCAACACGTCAACCTTCATCCAGTAACCCGGGACAATTAGACGCGCTCTATACATGGAGAGAAGAGCTGACATTTCACATGAGAATAATTAGCAACGGCGCACGGATGCTCCTTGAGAGTGTTTTGTCATGCGCAGATGGCCCCAGCCGCAGGGGGTTCCTGACACATCAGGGAGGGGGTCGAAAACAGTGTTGTAGTCATAATATTTTTTGGGGTATACGCTACCATGGGCGTCCGCTAGATTTCTGCCGGGGGGGGGGGGGGGGGGGGCAAGGTGAGGAAAACAATTTTCCTCGGAATTAGGGGGGGGGGGGAGCGGGCCCGCACTCAGCCCCGCAGGGCGTTTTTTGGTTTTTGGACACTGTGAAATCAATTTTAAGACGTTTTGAGGCGTATTTTGTTAAAATATTCAATATGTTTTATAATTTGACACTTGGGGATGGTGGAGGGCATAGCCCCACCTTGTCCCGCATTTTTTTTTTGGTTTTATACACTTTGAATTTAACTTTTTGAGTTTTTTGCTTACGAAATGAAACTAGACGTAAAACACCACCAAAATTTTAAGTATTCTGACATCTTCACTTTTCAGCAAAACTATTTGTTTCTAGGTATACGGCGTATACCTATACGTCGGCGTCGAGGGTGTAGTACCCTCGACTACACCACTGATCGAAAACTGACCAACAAAATAAATTCATTAGGTCTGTTTGTCTATAATTTTCTGAAAAGTGAGTATACCAATGTCTGATACATTTTCCATTACTTTCTGAATGGTCTTGTTGCATAATTATTAAAAACTAGAAAATGCTGCTCATATCGGAAGCATCGGATCTGATTCTCCCACGGTACATACAGTTAATACAGATGTTTCTCAACCAACCTGTTATGATGATTTATCTTGGTAGAATAATTGAGTGAGTAGGTACACATTGAAGAAGGCGCCAAAACTACCTACTATATTGTAGAAACTGTTCTCTTTAATAGTCATCCCTTAGATCTCCTGTTTTCCAACTCTCCATTTTTACCCTTTTACTCTTTAATATGTTTCTTGTTTATTCATATTTTTATTTTATTGTGTCTTGTAACTTCTTTAATCATAGTTTAAATATAGTTTGTTTTTGTTATGTTTAAATCCCACTTGTGGAATACTTGTATTCTGTTGGCGATTTCAAATAAAATGAAAATGAAATGAGATGTTACAAGACTCAGGTAGGCGGCTGGAGTTGGCTCAGATGTCTACGCACATGGACTCTCATTCCGAATGCCTGGAGTTCGAAGCCAGATAACGACATGAATTAATGTGTTTCTTTCAAGGACAACTTGTCAAATCACACCCCCATAAAGAGCCCTATTGTGGGAAATATCTCGTCTTCCATCCAGAAAGTGAAATAATAATCTAGAAATATAATCTTTTTCTTGCCAATTCTTACCCAATTATTTAGGCTGTCTTTAGTTAATTCAGAATGTCTTGATTGGAGGTACTAAAACTGATTATTGAGTGATCTCCACTTTTCACTCTTTCATTTGGCACGGACCTCTGTTTTATCTCTTGTCTGTTTGGCCACTTCCGAGATCGAGCTGAAAGTTTGCACCCTTCTATAGATCAACTCAATGGTTTGCAGACTGACTTTTTTTTAGATATCTTGATTGGTTAAATTTGAAATAATTGTCTCCCGATTGTCTGAAAAATTAAACTCAAAGTTCTAGTACAAAATTTAATAGTTATTATACAACTAAAATGTTCTCTTACTTTACAAATGTTCAGCCTTATCATCGGTCATAACGTATGCATACTTACTGACATTTTTAACTTTTTGAAATAGCTATCAGATCAGGCTATCAGGGGGTGTTATCGAAATGGGAATCAACTGCAACTTGGTCTAATTTGCTGGTTTTGATCTGGTTTGCTTCAAGGTGTAAAGATGGAAAGAATTGTTTCAATGGAAAGAAGATACTGCAATTCTTTATACCTAGATGTGTTTGTTTTCTGTGCATTACGGAATTTCGGTTCGAGGTGTTCACGTATCGGTGCTCGCTCATCAATGCGTTACACAGAGCGTTTTCCTATAAAAGTATAATAGAACAATTAAGCAATTGTTTTGGTGGCTCTGGTTTCCTCTGGATTCATGATTTTCAAGATATCTAATGCTATTTTTTACAACAATAGTTAACACGGTTATTCAAACTGTGATTTTTCTTATACCTTATCCACCTAGAAAATAGCTGCATTGATCTATAATCATATTCTCTAATGCTGCATTTCCTGATTATTGATTAGCTACACCTGTTATGAAGCAATATTAACAAGGTAGGTCATAAATCTCAGCATTTAACTCCATTTTGCTACTTGAAATAATATTTTCATTGAACCAAATTCTTGGACCATTCAAATTACTTAAAATATATGGAAACTAGTTTCGGTATTTATTGAGATTAATAAAGAAATGTGTTCATTAACTTCAAAATCCACAATCTGTGTTTATTCTCGACGAAGCGTGAAGAAATATTGATAAGTGTCGAGCTATGGGCACAAATTATGTGTTTAAAATTTGGTGTCATTTGTTAAAATATCTGCTTAATCTATTTTTTCACATTTTAAATATTATGAATCGTTGTAAATGTATGTCGATTTTAAGAATTATTACCCTAGAATAATCTTCCAAGTGTACATTCAACCCTTAAAATCATTACCCTAGCATGATTGTAATTGCTCCAGCAGTTTCCCGGGACAATTGAGATTGCATCTCGCGGTTGACGTGAATCAGATCCAGATCCTAATTACATCTAATCTAATTGGTTCATGATTTACTGTAAATCAATTCCATCTGCTCTTCTTGAATGCCTCTTCCGAAGGCCGCTCGCATAAATTAACCTTTCTAACATAAAATCACTTTATTATGTGACGGAATGCACATTATTTGTTATACATAAGTGATTAACTGATGCAGTTCCAATTGCAGTGATCTTCACGGCGAACTGGCTTCTAATCAGGCTGGGATTGCCTCAGAACTGGATCATACAGGTGGACTCTCAGGGAAGAACGGTAAACACATGTGAAGAGAAATGACTGGGTTTATGGGGTAATTGGATGTTGATTTTAAGACAATGAAATACGTTGTGTGTAGAGAAGTAATGTGGCATTGATGGATTACAGAAATGAGACACCTTGTAGAAAAATATTTCTTAATGTTATGGAAAGTGCACATTATGTAGTTGCCTGAGGTATGCCCAAGTAGATTTTCCGAAAATATTTTTTGTTGAAATGTACGACTTTTATTAATTTTTTCAACATTTCAACTATATTTTTATGTAAAAGTTTCATCAAATGTCTTGTAACTTGCAACTCTCCAATTATATTGAGTTTTCAATATGATGTCTTCGGAAGATTAAGAAATTTTAACACAGGAGGTATAGGAAAATTATTTAGAATTTGGCGCCTAACTTTTAAAAACGTACGGCTAGGTGTATATATAAAAATCTTAATAAATACCTCTATGTCTAATACACATAATATTAGTTTTTGTAAAAAATCTATCGGTGGAAAATAGTTTAAATCTAATATTTACTAGGAAAATTACCGTGTTTTTTCGATATACCATGTTAAAGATAGGGCTAACTCAAATTTATAAAGTGATATATATTGGAAATTAGTTCGGCTACCCCACTTTTTCTTGCGTTTATATGGTGCACAAGGAAATTATCTATTAAATAAGCATATTAATTCAAATATCTATCGGAGACCTCTACTTGGGCATCCCCCCTTAAAGGGCAAGTGCAACGGATGTATTCCTTATAATATTTTGTTAACAATTATTGAGCCAGCGTAGCGAGCGTCTCTATTCGGAACTTTCGGACACTTTCTCTGTTTTTGTGCGTGTGTTTGTATCCCGGCGATACAGGTCACATTGTCTTTCCGATCGAGCTGAAATTTGCACACATACTAATATCATTCTATAACAGTTTGGGATTGTTTTTGAGCGCTGCCTTCTGATTGGTTCAAAAATGAAATTACCTGTATGTCACAGCGTTCGACCTACCAAATCGAAAGTCTTGACATTCTTGAAGGTCGTTGTATAGTTTTAGCGCTAATTACTGGCATATTTCTGAGAGTATATATCCTTGTTGCAGTGTGACAGTCAGTGGAGGTCCGATGGTTCTACGACGTGCAGGACTCTAGTGGGAGAGTCAGCTGTTACCGCGATCATTATGCGTACCCCAAATTGACCAATGAAGGTGGGCGTTGCCTTATGAAAGACAAAAGTATTACCATGGTAACGCCAGGGTTAAGAGAAAATAACAATTTTGCATTCAGACATATGAAATTCAAAAAGTTCAAAGAATTTAGCTCACACGTGTTTAATAGTTTAATTTACCCCTTGAAATAGTACTATCAATATATTTAAACTCATATAAATCATGTTTGATGATATGCTGGACAATTATTACAGTGGTACAACGAAGCAAATTATATTTTGTCAGGTATGTTGCCAAAGAGTTTTACTTTTTAATGGCTTCTGTCACTGGATTGTTTCAACCTCTCTTATGATAGGTTAATTGAGACTGAACAATATTCAAGTAGATAGTTTAAATCATTACTATTAATAATGGCAATTTTTTAGATACTAAAACTGTTACATTCTGTAAGAAACAGCTGTTTGCTGTTAACTGACAGTTGTTTGGTCACTGACAGCTGTCACTGACACAACATTGACTTTTGTTTTATGACGTAGTGGGGGGAGGAGATCTACATTGGTCAATTGCCGAGCAATGTTGTGATTAGATCATTTTATTTTTATCTAGATAAGATAAAAGATACATTTCCAAGAAATCATCTAGATAATTGAAAAAGATAAAAAAAAATTATCTAGATAATTGCAATAGATAATAGATATTTTTTTACCTAATACTTCTGTTCCCTATAATAACTATTTTCGAATCCTAAATTCGGAACTCGAGTTTTTAATAAATGGGGCCGTCAAAACAAGCCAACTAATGCGACTAAACGGAGATGATTTTCCTTTTTCGCATCATCTGACATTTGAGGTTCGTGAATGTTCATACACACAAATGCATTTTGAATTTCATATTTTTATCTAGATAATTGACAATAAATAACAATATTTTTTATCTTGATAATGATACAGATAACCAATTATTTAATTATATCTAGATAAGATAAGAGATACAAAATAATAATCTAGATAAGTCACAATTCACTGTTGCCGAGCGTAGCTATGTGAGACTCACTACAGAGATTGGAATGAAAATCAAATTAATACAACGCTTTTTGATGACTGAACTGATATATTATTATTAAGTATGTATAATGTGAATTCTAATGTGGACCTCCAGATCGCCTGAATCTAATGTTTGAATTTACTAAAATAATTGTAATCCTCAATAAATAATAATATCTTTAAATGAATTACTTTCCTTTGGACAGGACACAAACTTTATTTTTTTATTATAAATTGCACAATATTTCGGCCACTGTCTGCGGCCTTCTTCAAGTGTATGTAACAATTATTGAAAAATTGACAGGTATAAAACATTATGATTAAAAAAGACAAACAAATCACAATCCATTAGGCTTATCAAAAACCAAAGACTTCAAACAAAAGATAAGCCAATAAATAGGTTGACATTTCTAATCCTAAACTAATACGTTCTAAAAATTGACATCAAAATTTTGTTTGTTCTATTACTTTTCTTCCACTTAACTACTTTTCACACTTTGCCATCTTCTCATTACCTGGTCTTTAACTGTTCTTGTCCAAATGACGTTGAACTCGTAGCTCGGTTGGCTTATTGTCTTGATTCCTTCTTTTCTCAATACCTCCATCGTAGCCGCCTCCTTAAACCTTCTCCTAGCCCACCTTTCTTCTTTCCATATCTTTCCTATTTTTCCCCATTCTATGTTGTGAAACAATTCCAAAGAATGTTCAACAAGTAGCGAACTGATCTGGCTTTCAAGTGGATTTGATCTCTTCTTTTTCCAGTTAACCTTATGCTCCTTTACTCTAATCGATACCGGTCTCTTCGTTTCTCCTACATAAACACCCTCACATTCGCATTCTATCGTGTACACCCAAGCCTTTTCTTCCTGCTCATCGTTCCTTGGTTTGACGTCCATCAATGTACTTTTCATAGTATTTCCAGCTCTGAAAGTTGTTCTAATATTTACTTTTTCCAGGATTCTTTTGATTTCTTCAGACAATTTAGGATAATAAAGTAACGAAATTGTGTTAATTGGATCTTCTGTTCTTCTATGCCTGCTTTCATGCCTTGAAAATACACTCTCCGTAAACCTCTCTGGGTATCCATTCACCTTAAAAATTTTACGCAAATATTCTAATTCTTTTAATTTAAATGCATCTGTAGAAGAGTGAGTATGTGCCCGATTCATTAGACGTTTCATAGTCCCCGACTTGAATATTTTATGGTGATTAGACTTATAATGAATATATTGATCAGTATGGGTGGGTTTTTGATATACTTCGGTTTCAAGCTTATCCATTGCTCTAGTGACTCTAAAATCTAAAAATGGTAAACTCCCATTGATCTCCTCTTCCATTGTGAATGTTATCGTGGGCCTTAGATTATTACAGGTGTCTAGAAACTTCAATATGGTATCTTTTCCTCCATTCCATATGATGAATACGTCATCCACGTATCGTACCCACATTTTCGGTTTAAATCCGTCTCCATTCATTATCTCTTCTTCCATAGCTTTATTACTTTAAAGTTTTATTACTTTTATTATGGATAGCTTTATCCATAGCTAAACTTTATTTAAAAAAATAAAGTTTGTGTCCTGTCCAAAGGAAAGTAATTCATTTAATATAATACCAAACTTATCAGGAAGAGGAAATTTAATCAATAATATCTTTATTCAACATTTTTTGGACTAAGTTTTCAGTTACCAACTGCAACAAACTCAAGACGAAGATCAGAATATTGCAATTGTTATGATCATGGTGAAAATTGAAGTTCCAATGACCATTGGGGAACTTGGCTCTTTGTAAGATAAGGTATTCCCATAAATAACAACACCACAGGACAATGAACCAAAAATTAATTTTTCCAAAACTCATGTAAACCTTTCTGTGGGAGATTTGACCACTCATTGAAGGACTTCAGACGAAGCTAATCACGCAGGACGACCAGATATTCGCTTGTCATTGGAATCCATCGTAAGACCAAGACTTGATACACAATCAGCTTTCTCCTTAGAGAGTCTCTGACTGCTGCAATTAATGGGTCATCAACTCCTTGTAGCTTGCTACAGAATGCTGAAGATATAGCTTCCCAAGTTGCCCGCATAATTCCAATGCCACGTAACTTCCTGGGAGAGTAAATGCATGAGTTTGGAGTATCAGAAGATAAACCAATTATCTCCTTTACAGCACTTATCATCATAAGATCAATATCTTCGAGAAATGTATATTTTTTTATTTCTACTTTATTATTTTCGTCAATTGTGCTCGCTTCTTAACGTGTTACGCCAGCAAATTCAATTATCTAAGAAAATAGTATATTTCAATAAGAAAGCTTTTAAAGTCGATTGTAAGTATATAAAGTTATTCGTTTTAGTCAACAAAATCGTTAATTTCAATTAAGTAGCACTAAAACTTAACGTGTAAAATGTAATCATAATAAAGTATTGATGACGTCAATGGTAGGTAGTGATTAATGTTTAAGATGTTATAGCAGAGTCCAGTGCACAATTGCTTATTTCACGAGGTTATTATTAAATAATTGATGGAGAAATGATAATATGGAAACACAAATATATACTAGGAAAACGCTCTGAGTAACGCGTTGATGAGCGAGCACGGATACGCAGAACACCTCGAACCGAAATTCTGTCTATCGAAAATATCATTAAAAGCCAATAATTCTTGAATTTCGTCAGACTTGAATAAAAATCTCTAAATATTCCCAAAATGTTAGTAGGTATCAACCTTTATGATTGAACTGTTTCTTGTTAATATTCAAAAATCACAGGATCTCTTTAAAAAAATATACCTGGGACCACTCAAATCATATGATATTAGCAAAGATAATTAAAGCAGGAAGATGTTTCATTTTTTTTTAAATCACAGCATACTTTATTATATATAAAGCACCTTTCCAAACATTTTATGGAGTAGGATAATTGCTAAACAATATTATAGGCCACACACAGAAATATACCACAATGCCGGCTGGCCAAGCCTGTCACATTTCATTTCTTATAAACTAAACATTAAATTCATCATTTCAAAACACTTCTTCTTCTTCTTCTTCTTCTTCTTCTTCTTCTTCTTCTTCTTCTTCTTCTTCTTCTTCTTCTTCTTCTTCTTCTTCTTCTTCTTCTTCTTCTTCTTCTTCTTCTTCTTCTTCTTCTTCTTCTTCTTCTTCTTCTTCTTCTTCTTCTTCTTCTTCTTCTTCTTCTTCTTCTTCTTCTTCTTCTTCTTCTTGTTCTTTCTCAAATTCCATTTCATACTCATCATTTTCTTCTTCTCTCCACATATCTGCATCTTCCCTCCCATCTTCATTTTCCACCCCTTCATTTTCTTCACAACACTCTTCCACCTCTATTTCCTTTCTATCCACTAATTCATTCCATTTCTCGTCATCTCTCCACATTTCTTGATTCTTCACATTTTCCCAACTTTCCCCACGATCTTCAATGTCTTGTCTAATCTGCTCAAACCATCTTGCTCGAGGTCTACCAACTTTTCTTTTCATATTTTCATTCCTATCAAACTCTCTTTTAGCCAATCTTGTATCTTTCATCATCTTCATCTTTTTAAACCACCTTAACCTATCTCTTCCAATAGTGTATCCCAATCTCTCCACTGCAACTTCTTTTCTTAACTTATTACTTCTTATCCTGTCCAACATTGATACTCCAACCATAGCCCTCACAAATTTCATTTCTGCTGCCTCATTTCTGCATTTCATGTAATGTTAAAATCTCTCTGTGAGAATTTGTGAAAAAAATCAAAGTCCCATGTCTCATAATAAACCTCACCAATAGATGTCTCTGATTCATATATGTCTGTCTCTCTCCCACTCATGTTATTGGACTTCAAAACCCTCAAATACAATGTTGCAATGTCTATCTTATACAATTCACAGTTTACCTTGAAAAGTCCAAGCTGGTTCTGAAGTTGCTTCAAGTTCCATGGCTCTGGTAATCGGCATTTACTTATTAAATGTAACTTTTAATGTACACAATTTCGAGCTGAATAAAGTGCAATTGATCTCATGTCATTTCGTTATGTATTGAGAGAGAAATTAAATAAAACCTAAGTTTTCATGGCAAAGAAACTTTTGTTTGCTATTTTTAATTTTAGCTGGCCATGGAATATTTCATAAGAAAATGCTGGTAGAGATAGTTAAAAATTAAAAACAGTCTATGCACCTTGAAATCTTGAAATGCAGTGCTGCCAGAATGATCCCCAAACACAGAGACATCTATTGGTGAGGTTTATTATGAGACATGGGACTCTATTCTTTTTCGCAAATTCTCACAGACAGATTTTAACATTACATGAAACATCTTCTTGCTTTAATTATGTTTGATATTAGTGTGTACACAATATCAGATCAATCTGTTGAACGGTCATTATAGTTTCATTTCGTTTGAAACTTTCTGCTCTAACTACCTTGCCTAGAACTGAAGATTCGAAGTCGCCGTGAATTTGACAGCCAACACGCAAAATGTCCCTAAAATTACAAAAACTTTTGAAAAAAAACGACAGATTTGACTGAAAATTGGCAAAAATACATTAAATGTTGGTACCAATGACCATGCAAAGTTTTTAGTTGGTCGGTCAAACGGTTCTAGTTTAAATTTCAAAAATCACAGGAAAAATGGTTTCAAATTTGAACCAATGGGAGGATTTGGCTGAAATTTATTATGATTGGGTACAATGTTGGTTGCAATGACTTTGCTAAATTTCAAATTGATCAAACCAACCAATCGAAAGTTATTTTTTTTTAAATTTGAACCAATCAATGGATTTCAAAAAAATTAGGGTCTGCAACAATCAGAAATGTTACGTACTTGTGTGCAAAATTTCAGCTCGATCGAAGAAAAACTCTGACCTGTATATCGTCAGTAACAGAAAAAAAAACACACAAAAAAAAACAGAGGTCCGTGCCAAAAGAGCCAAAAGGAGACGCTCGCTTCGCTCGCTCAATAAGCAAGACGTGGCACAAATATCAAATTAAATTTCTTCCATAATGACATTAATAAAGAAGGATTTTCTTGTAATTTACTCTACCGATTTACTCTACTCTACACATACATATTGACATTTACTCTTGGATTGGTTGGTCATAAGTTTAAATATTGTTTTGCAATAAGAAATAGATAAAGTTGATTTCTTATTTCTTAAAATCAGCTAAAATACAAACCTTGTGACGCTTGTGACAGTTGTGCGTTTCAATTGTCCATCAGGCTTTACGGCCTCTTCCAAGATCGCATGGATCAACTCTGGTTTGCAGATATCTCCTTCAGTTATCTCCTTCAGGGTATATATAATTGACATTATGTAAACATGTTCTTTGGAAAAATAAAAACAAACTTGAAACTTGAAACTTAAATAGTTTAATAAACAACATAAACAACTCACATTTATACAAACAATAGTTTGAGATGTAATACAAATGTGTAATTTAATGACATGGGAACTGCTGCTCTTCCTTACAGACTTGATGTAAGAAATAACTAAAAACTCAACTACATATAAAATTAACTGAAAATATGAACATTTTAAAAAATGAAAATATCACAAGATACCTATCTGTAGAGCAACGCTAAAGATCGAGAACAAAATCACTTACAAAGGTTCAATATCTTGAGATGTGTTGTGTTTTATGTTGTCAGACATCTGCAGGAAAACACATTCCTCAATCTTTGAACATCGAAGTGAATCACAAGGAATGGAGACAATTCTCTCGTGTACCAACATATTCAATAAGTAGAACTATTTTTTATGAAATGATTGTATGAAGAAAGGAAATATATTCTCAAATTAAAAAAATCGTATTTCTAAACTAGTTTATTTTGGTACTGCTTTATGTATTATAATTCTTCATGAAGAAATTTAAAATCTTGTAAGAAACATTGATTTTGTGTTATTTTGCGGCAATATTTTCATCTGGCCACATCAATTCGTAATCGGTTTTATCTCCAAATGTTAGTGGTTGAGGAATTGGTAATGGACCTGCAATGGACCTGGCATTGCCTTTAAGATCACGAAGTATTTCAGTAAATCAGACATTTGAGGACAAGAACGTTTAAAACTATAGCCTCAAATAAAAAATGTGTTTGCCTGTTTATTTCAGTTCACGAACTTCACGCATCTTGAAATAAAAAAGGTGTTTCACGCAATTTTCATCTGTGGAGCCATCTATTGATGATATGGGGTACTTCGTATTGCATCTGGGTGAACATGTAAAACGCGCCAAAGAGATAGGTTTGGTTCAATTCGACGGCTGAGTATAATAGTGAGCGCGGCCTGAAGAGCTTTTTAATCGATGTTTATCAATATCTTTTATCAAAGTAATTGTTAATAAAATAAGGCTTTGTGTCTTCAGAACAGTTCAATGAAAATAGTTTCATACTTTGGAATGAGTTATTAGTATTTTTGTGCCAGAAAATTATAAAAAATATGGCAATTTTCTGGCACTAAACGTCTGTAGGACCAAATAAAACTATAATAAACCATTCCAGGCTATGAAATTATTTTCATTGAACTGTTCTGAATACTCGTACAAAACTTATTTTAACAATTAGTTTGGTATTAAGTGATAAAAATCGATTAAAAAACTCTTCAAGTTAAACTCACTACCCAGCCGTCTAATAATCGTTATTTGTGCAAATAAATGCATGAAATTAACGTGCTTCACTTGAACCAACATGGCGGCGGTGTTTTGACATTCCATTCGACAGTATTCACCCAGGATGCAATGCGAGAGTGTGCGCATGCGCGCTGAATAGTCTACTCGCTCAGCTTCCTGGCCAATGTCGTCGCCCCGTAGTGCGCAGCCGCGTCGCTAGAGCTCTTCTTCTCGTTGTTGTTGCTGATGTTGTTGTTGAGCGTGTTGGGGGAGAGTGTGACGTCACTGAGGGGCGCGCACTCGTTCCACCACTGCAGCTCTGCGTCTGCGCACAGCGCGTAGAACACGCCGGTCACGATGTAGATGCCCGCGGCGATGAAGAACACGATCCGCCACTGGGACGTGGAGCCCTGCCGACAGAGAGAAGCATAACTATAGGGCTAGGATGTTTAGGACATATCCGTTTTTTGTTTTTTGTTCAGACACGTCTAAAAATGATACATAATAATGTTTCATGTGTTCCTGATTTCAAAAATATGTGTTTCATTTTGCCTGAAAATGCCTTTTTCTCATTTTTTTTATGAATTCAGTCCTTTTCTTGCTATTTTAGGGTCTTTTTGTCCTTTTTTAACATTTTGGGGAAAATAATATGAAATGCTTGTTGCAAGTTACAACAATTTTATGAATTTTGGTATAGACCACAATTCATCAAATTTCCGTCCACCATTTGGATGGCCATCAACAATTGATACTTGATACATTGACACATTCATACAATAATTTAAGTTAATTTTAATATATTACTCCAAGTCCAACTCCTAAACCGATAAATTGAATAATATGTCGACGAATATAAGATAACTTAAAATTTCATAGGTCCTTTTTCGGGATTTTGTGGTCCTTTTTTAATAGTTTTAAGGTACTATTTGCCTTCCCTTTTTTACGTTTCAAAGGTCATAAACATCCTAGCCCTAGTTATAGCTATTATTTCATATGATTGGTTATTTGATAACGCGTGGATGAGCGAGCCTTCGTACTGCATCCGATTTGATATGCGTTTGCAAGTATCAGATGCTCTACAGGACTTGGAGCTGATAAGCATCAAGAAGTCATGGATGAAAATTTAATATACATTTTTCAAATATTTCAAGATTATATTATAAATTTCCTTAAAATTAACTTTTGAAATTATACGGATTAGTCTTCAAATTGGCAAAAATACATAAAATGTTGGTCCCAATGACTATGCGAAGTTCTAAGTTATTGATCAATCGGTTCAAGTTTAAACTTCAAAAATCACATAATAAATGTACTAATCACAGGATCCTGTTCAAACACGTTCCCAGAGACCTCGTAAATTACATAAGTATGTGTGCACAATGTCAGTTAAATTGGTTGAACGGTTTGACCTGGGCAATGCATGGCAAAAAAAACACACATAGAAAGTGCAGATATCCAAAGGTGTTAAAGAGTACATCTGTGCATCAGAGGTAGAAGGCAGGAAGTCCATGTCAATGATTATTGAGGTGAGCTCAAAAACCAATAATATTGCATTCACATTTGTAATAATGACATGACATAATCATCAGCTACCCTGCTACCTCTGAAATACCGAAATAATCGATTTATTTGAATTTGCTTTATTCTCCCGAAGACTTTACTCTTATAACCTTCATCAAATAATACAAATAAATCGTTGATTACAAAAAATTAAGGCAGTATATTGATTAGAACATTGAGTCCAATATTTTATCATTTTAAACACTTAAATTGTTTTGAAAACTTGTTTCATTGGCTGAGAGATTTTGTTTCCTAGAGTTGTATTTTACTTACATTTTATAGAATCATTTATTAATTATTACCCTGGCAGTTTTCTATTTCCAACTATAGGTAGATGAAGTAGTGCTTCGTTGAGTTTCATGTGAAGATGATAATTGTCTTGTTTTTCTCCCACTTTAAGATGCGTCTAATAGCGCATCATGATTGACACTCGTGATGTCTTCTGGCATTTGGCAGGTGTTTCTGCGATTTGAACACGTATCGGCCCTTACGTAAGAGATTGTTAAGTAATACCTAGATTTAATTGAAATTAGTCATCATTTGATGAGAGATGTCACACATTTAGATACTTGGGATTCTAGAGAAATAGCCAGTTTTATAAAGATATAGGGGTAATATTTAGTATTCTTATCGCAATAACCTTTTTTACGGCATAATTATGTTTAGCTATATCAGCTATTTCTTAATTCGATCTTAGAAATAAGGAGTTTCAAAATATAGTGATCAAACTTGAAGCAGTTCGTATTTTTCTTCTCATGCATATTTATCACAAATGCTGTATTTGGAATTGTGATTATGTGTTTAGGTCGAATAAAGAAATAGTTTGTACTCCATTAATCCAATTTTTTGTAATTTTTTATAATTTCAATGTGCACCCGCGGTCAGAAAAATTGACTGTAAACGGCTATGTTGGCGCTCGATTTACCGTCAATATTTCTTGAATGATGAGGTACGAGGTGCTTGGTTGGTTCTTATAATCAAACCCTCCAAACCCACATGCTCCAAGTCTGCGTTTACCTCTGTGTTTTCGACTACCTAGTCAAGTTTTGGGAAATGACTTGGAATTTTGCAAGCAAATGATGTGATTGCGGGTGTACCAATATAGTCATGACGATATAAATGAATAATGATAATATATCACCACAACATTTACCTCGGGGCGGATGTGACTCTTAATGCATCTAAACCTTGACATTGGCTCAATTAGAGACGTAAATACTTATAAATAATAATATCTTCACGTTTTTCTTATTCTGAAAACGTTATTATCTGACTTGATTTAATTTTTGCAATTAAGTTGCAACACAATTCCATCAAGGGGAGGGAGTCACAAAGAATTTTTGATTTCAAGATATTTTTGATTTAATATTTTTTTCCAAGTTGATTTTAACTGTTTAAGGTGGCTGGATCGATCGATTTTCTGAAGTATTGGAAAGCTTTCACTAATTTATTAAGTGTAAAAAAATAACGTTTATAAATTCTTTTAGCACATAATTTACTTGTATAATATACTGGGTAGTTGAAATAGACAACATTTAAATGGTATTTATACGTTATCTTTTTATTTAGAGCAGTATTACTGCCCCAAAGAAGTTAGTTTTGAATTTGATATTGAAGAGATTTCTATAATTTTAACAATACGGTACAATATGGCAACATCGTACTTTGAAAATTTTTATTTGTGCGGAATCATGATGGCTGAGGTTGCTGAGCTTACACCTAGAGTTTACTTTCATGAAAAGTCAAGGTATCATTAGTAGGCATTTAGTGCCTTCTAACTACCTTGAGCACTCCCGTGTTGCCAAAAGTATTTTGACATGATTCGCAATTTGAATTGAATCGCCTATAACTTTTTATTTAGCACACGATGATATTGGTTTATATTTATCGAAATATCTTAATTTCGAGCTATGGCCCACCCCACCCCCTATACCAAATTTGGGAACAACAGGTTATGTCATTTGCGAGCAAGATGGCCGTGAAAACAGTAAAATTACACCCCTTTTAAAAGCTATCTGATGATGATGATGATTCAGATATCAGGAAACACTGTTGACAGGGCCACAGCCTAAACGGGTTAACCGATCGATCTGAAATTTTTACCACGTGTGCACTTTTGGCGTCTAAGGTGCCTTTTGCTATAACCGGTTTTATGCCGCCATTTTGAAACCGGAAGTGACGTCATATCTGGAAAACGGCTGAACCGATCGAAACGAAATTTGCGCCAATCGATTCAGACGGTCATCTATATGAAACATCAATAGTCGAAATAGAAATGCACTATTACTAAAACCGGAAATGACGCCATAACAATGCCAAATATGACTAAAACCATCTCTTATAACAATAAATACATATTCAGAAGGCTTATCATGTTACATAACATTTAAGATACAGATATTAGGTGGCAGTGATATCAGCCGCCATTTTGAAAACTGGAAGTGATGCGATAACTCGAGAACAGTTGGACCGATTGGAACGATGCTTTCGCAATTTATCATGGAATATAATTTTAAGCTTACATTTAGCACCAAACACAATTCTTCTTAGCAACCAAACCACAAAGGCGTATTTTTTTAAAGGAATTATAGTCATTGGTGAAACAATGTTACAAGTTATAAGAATAAACTGAAAAAAGGAGTGATATCCCCATAAAAAACACTCCGTGTAAAAATACCAGCCAAGCTCTTTACTTTAAAAAAATTCAACACCGAAAAGGAGTGATATCAAAAAAGGAGCCAAGTCAATGACATTTCCAAATATTTAATCGTATCTTTGAAATAAAAGTATAAACACCGAGAAATACTTTACAAAAGGACTTGGCGCATCGTTTTTTTAAAAACATCTTTCTATCCTAAAAGTGGAAAGATATGTACAAGTTTAAGTACTTTTCCTCTTTCTATTAGAGCCATCAAGCTACTTTTAGTAATTGCTATTTTATAGTTTTGTCAATGGCGATAGAAGAAAGATTTCATGTTGTAATAGATAAGTGATATGGTAAAAGAATTAAATAACAAGGAAGTGCGCTCATATATATTCTTATAACACTGTTAATATGGTGATATTAGAAGGGTATCTTTTCATAATATGATCTTGACTCTGAGGGAAATCATGAAACGTTGTCAAATAAATTACTAACTATCGATAGAACACTATTATATATTTTTCAAGTGTAAAGTGTATAAAGTTAAAAATGTTAAAGAAATTCAATGTGCCGTCACTGTGTACTTCGTGAAATGTACTATTATAAATTGCGGATTAATAGAAATTAATTTCATGATGAGAAGGTATAACGCATGAGACTTAATTAATATGTTGACCACGAAACAATATTACGAAGATATCTATTGTGTATTTATTACAAACATAGGCAACAAGTTTCATGTGTACATATTCAAATAGAAAATTATTTACAGTAGGTATATATAATATGTAATTGAAAGATGTGTCCCTATTATGATAAAAGTTCTTAATGACGGTTGTATATAAATGGCATATTACGCTTATGAATAGAAAAATGTCTTTAAAAAAACGATGCGCCAAGTCCTTTTGTAAAGTATTTCTCGGTGTTTATACTTTTATTTTAAAGATACGATTAAATATTTGGAAATGTCATTGACTTGGCTCCTTTTTTGATATCACTCCTTTTCGGTGTTGAATTTTTTTAAAGTAAAGACACTTGGCTGGTATTTTTACACGGAGTGTTTTTTATGGGGATAACCGTTTATCTGAAAGACAGGAAATTTGGAGAGAATATTCATTAGATATTTATTTATGGGCTGACGTGTCAATTTGTATAATTTCTTGTTTCAGTTTTTACATATATGAAATATATTACGTACCGGATTTTACAGTCAAAAATTACTGAGCCGTAACATGAATGTCTCAACCTGTTGGTCACGATAGGCAACCCGCGGTACATGCGCGTGTGTTGGGATGCATAGCCTCCAGGCTGAGGCCGCGTATCTGCTTGTAGCAGTCTCGTGGTGGGGGCCTACTGCATGCAGGGGGCCGGCTAGAGACCAAGTTGGGAGGATCCTTACTAATACACCCCGACCCCCTCGTTCCCAGCATCCTTCTCTACCTATTCTCCATCATCACCCTGTCGACTATAATCATTCATCTGCCGCCATTAGCCTATAATGCAGAACACGGGCGTTCATGATTGGTAGATATCAAACCATAGAAGCATTTGAGTATTTTCCTTATTTTCTTCAGGCCTTGGGGAATATCATAGAGTACCCCCCCCCCCCCCCCCCTGCCCGTGTTGCAGGACATTGTTACTCACCGCGTCCTGCACGACGACGCCGACTACAAGAGGCCCGATGATCGACATGACGTTGGCGAGGCCGTTGGCGATGCCCATCATGACTCCGGCGAAGTTGGGCGCTAGGTCGATGTGGTTGACGTTGAAGCCCACGTAGATGGCGCTGTTGAGGCCGACGGCGACGGTGAGGAGGGCGATGGCGACGGTGGCGTCCGTAGCGTAGGCGACGCCGACTAGAGTCACCGCCGGCCCGAGCAGACCTGCAGGCAAGAACGATCAGGGTCACCTCCGGGGCCTCACAAACCTGGCAATAACGATCAGGGTCACCTCTGGGGCATCACAAACCAGGCACGATCCAGTTTTAAGTTTGGCCAAGCAAAAAAAAAAACTGATTGAGAGGTCACTATTTCGAAACTATTATAGATGATTCTGAAATTTTTACACATACCTATTAGAAAACATACCAAAATTTAATATGTGCAAGTTTTAAAAACATTACTATTGTAGGAAAAAAGTTACAGATGTTCAAATTTGGTTGTCAAAAAATTGATTATACGGAGCTCAAATAGCGCGCGTCCAGAAAACTTCCAATGCCTGTTTCTTCAAAACTACGTACGATCAAGCTGAAAATTTCAAAATACTCGTATATTCGAAATAGATTAAGATCGATTGTGTAAAAATGTCAATCAATATCAATATATGGAACTAACGTTAATGATTGACTCTTGAAGTTGAGCTTGAAAACAGAATATGGGGAAAAAGTCACTTTTATAACGTGTGTAATAAAAGTGTAGACATGATCGACATTCAGATTTTAAGTTCAACTTCAAGATTCCATAACTATCATTTCATTCATTCAAATTGATTGACATTTATACACAATCGATCTTAATATTATTCTCAATATAATTTAAATTTTTTCAGCTTGATAACAGCGTCCCGGCCATTGGAAGTTTTCTGACCGCGCGCTATTTGAGTTACGTATAATTAGTTTTTTGACAACCAAATTGAACAGCTGTAACTTTTTTCCTACTATAGTAATGTTTTTAAAACTTGCTCATATTAGGATTTGGTATGTTTTCTAATATGTGTACAAATGTCAGAATCCTATCTATAATAGTTTCGATATAGTGACCTCTCAATCAGGGTGATTATTTTTTTGCGCCACCCTGTATATTATCTGACTCCACCAATGGGGATCATTCTCTCTGCCCCATTGCTATCCAACTACAAGCCGCATTTGAGCTGTGACGTACCTATGCTGTTGAACAGCCTCCTGGCAGTTGTCTTGTGCAACAGATGGTTGTTGGTCACGTGGTCAGACACCAGGCTGAACACGAAGCTGAGGGCGAACATCATGAGGTAGGGCAGCGCGGACAGCAGCCCGTTCTGTGGGAAACAAGATTCAATCGTTATTGGAACATCTTCGATAATATCAACACATTCGACGAGGTCCCTGAACTTTGTTTTGAGGCATTTACAGTTATTTACAGCAATGCAAATAAAATGTAAATTAAATGGATATTTAGGTAGGAAGGATGTTTGTAAAGGATGTTCATGTATAGTTTTTGCAATATCACAGAGTTGGAGGTCACTGCTTTTCCTTTTTAGTGAGTTTGCAGACTACTCCCTGCAGATCCCCCCCCCCCCTCAAAAAAAAATAATAGAGAAAGTGTCATACTCATAGGAGTTCGTTATATAGCCCCATTAACACGGTCAAATTTTCTGTCAAACCATAACCAATGCTTCAAAGGGTTTGTACCTCCTTGTAAACAAGACAATTTGTGACAAATATCATGTTTTGTCAAAGGGGTGTTAAAATCTTTTGTCAAATAGACCATATTCTATTTCTGTCAATGATTTGATGGAATTAGCCACACAGAGAATTCATGCTCAAAACTTCAAAATACGCTGAATACTGGCGTTAAAGATAGTATGAAACCAGGCGCGTAGGAACTTTATTTTGACAGGGGGGTCAAAATTTTAGGGGGGTCTGGGGGACTCACCACCAGTTAGCCCGCAAGGCCTTTTTTGAATTTTTGATACAAAGTAATTGAATTTTAAGCTGTTCTTCTCAAAGAAATGTAAAATGTGTGATATGCAATATTCTGTGGGAACTTAAGAAAACTTGTTGTTATAGAATTCCCAATGGCCCCGCAGGGCATTTTTTTACATCTTGATAAAAAATATCGAATTCGACGCTTTTTTGGCATCTTTTTTTAAAGAAATTTAAAATGTGTGTCCTATGCAATATTCTTGGGGATACAAGAGACAAAATAAAATTTTGTTATTTGACAAAATCCTAAA
Organism: Leuctra nigra; assembly: GCA_934045905.1. Classification (NCBI taxonomy): domain Eukaryota; kingdom Metazoa; phylum Arthropoda; class Insecta; order Plecoptera; family Leuctridae; genus Leuctra; species Leuctra nigra. Next base: position 30,742,006 of record OW203769.1, on the reverse strand, counting down.
TGGCCCCGCAGGGAAATACTTGAATTCTAGTGAAATAGAATCGATTATGAATCGATTTTAGAATCGACCTTTGAAAAAGATTGCAAGAGCAACAGCAATAAGCAATCAATAAGAAAAATCTGTATGTGTTTTGGAATCTATTAGTTTAACGTGTAATTATTTAATTTGATTCATGAGGATGATCATGTTGGACAAATGAGTAAATGATTTGTCTCATTGGATAATACCTCTGTTCAATTAGTTTTGCAAAACTTAAGAAAATTTTGAGAATTCAACCTCATAATGGAGCAAATCTGTGCATTCTGTGCAACACTTAATCAACATTTGTGAATATCTGGATGTGTTCAGGATCTCTAGCAGGGGGGGTCAGAGTCTCTAGCAGGGGGGGTCAAGATCTCTGGCAGGGGGGGTCAGGCTCCAGACAGGGGGGTCCGTTCCCCCCTTTCCCCCCCTCCTATTCCTACGCGCCTGTATGAAACCATGCAATGCAGTAGATTACCTAGGACTCGAAAGGAGAATGAATACTTCCATGTAAGTTGGTTTTAATGTACATACTGGGTAAAGTCTAGACATCAATATCAAAACCTAAATCAAAATAAAACACAAATCTGAAAACACTGCACTCTCTATCTACTCAAGAAGAGTAAAAAATAAGATTTACAAAACCACTTGCACGTGACTGCTGGATGTTCATCAAAATGAACTTCGAATTTGCTTCAAAGGATTCCTTCAAATTAATTTGACAATGATTTGACCACTGGATTTTCAGACTGACATACAGTACATATCATATCATCAGAGCTCCATTGGCCGAGCACTAGCGACATCTACAGGAACTGATTCCACTTATGAATGAAGCAACTTTATCTCCGTGAAATCACAATAACATGTGTCAATGTGACAACAGAACAGCTGAAGTCACAGAGTTGTTTGAACAGAATGCAATCCTGATAACACATGTCTGATAACAAAGTCGCTAACGTCAGAATCAATTGTTGACGTCACACACCGTCTGTCATTCATTACATTTATTAATTCATTAACTTTATTGATATTGATCGGCTATTAAATCTACTGAAAAATTGATTTCCGTCATAGGTTATGCTCTATTTTAGTTGCGAGAATGGAGAGTTGATAGCAGCTCTCTTATTGGCTGACAGCTGTCACGTGACCTTATTTGACTCTCTGTTATTCGCTCATGATCGTTGATTTACAGTGTTTTAATGATTATAAAGATTGTGCTCCCTTCAAAGATTGACGGGGTATTCCGTAAGAAAAAAATCACAATTATCAATTCGAGTAAACAAGGAACGCGACTGCACTCTGGTGGCTATTGTGGTACTAGGTAAATGGCGGATGACAGGAGCACATTACATTTGCTTTAGTTGTTTGTTATGGCTACCAAACTAAATTTATAACTAAATTTCAGTTTCAATTGTTTCTTTTTCACTGCACTTGGAAACACGAACTGTCAAAACAAATAAGTGAATCTGTAGACTGACAGTAGCCATCTTGCCACAAGTGGCTCCACGGTCCATCACGTATCGCTTATTCGTGACAAGAATGGGTGTCAATTGTCTTCACTTACGGACTTGAGATCGAACCCCAGCACTGAGTTCATGTAGGAGGGCATCTCGGTCAGCAAGGTCCAGAAGCCCCAGCCGTGTCCGCAGTTGGCCACCACGATCGCCCACATGGGAAGTGACGTCAGCATCGCCTTCCACGGCGTCGACAGCGGCTGGAAGAAGAGATACGTCACTGAGTTCATGTAGGAGGGCATCTCAGTCAGCAAGGTCCAGAAGCCCCAGCCGTGTCCGCAGTTGGCCACCACGATCGCCCACATGGGAAGTGACGTCAGCATCGCCTTCCACGGCGTCGACAGCGGCTGGAAGAAGAGATACGTCACTGAGTTCATGTAGGAGGGCATCTCAGTCAGCAAGGTCCAGAAGCCCCAGCCGTGTCCGCAGTTGGCCACCACGATCGCCCACATGGGAAGTGACGTCAGCATCGCCTTCCACGGCGTCGACAGCGGCTGGAAGAAGAGATACGTCACTGAGTTCATGTAGGAGGGCATCTCAGTCAGCAAGGTCCAGAAGCCCCAGCCGTGTCCGCAGTTGGCCACCACGATCGCCCACATGGGAAGTGACGTCAGCATCGCCTTCCACGGCGTCGACAGCGGCTGGAAGAAGAGATACGTCACTGAGTTCGTGTAGGAGGGCATCTCAGTCAGCAAGGTCCAGAACCCCCAGCCGTGTCCGCAGTTGGCCACCACGATCGCCCACATGGGAAGTGACGTCAGCATCGCCTTCCACGGCGTCGACAGCGGCTGGAAGAAGAGATACGTCACTGAGTTCATGTAGGAGGGCATCTCAGTCAGCAAGGTCCAGAAGCCCCAGCCGTGTCCGCAGTTGGCCACCACGATCGCCCACATGGGAAGTGACGTCAGCATCGCCTTCCACGGCGTCGACAGCGGCTGGAAGAAGAGATACGTCACTGAGTTCATGTAGGAGGGCATCTCAGTCAGCAAGGTCCAGAAGCCCCAGCCGTGTCCGCAGTTGGCCACCACGATCGCCCACATGGGAAGTGACGTCAGCATCGCCTTCCACGGCGTCGACAGCGGCTGGAAGAAGAGATACGTCACTGAGTTCGTGTAGGAGGGCATCTCAGTCAGCAAGGTCCAGAAGCCCCAGCCGTGGCCGCAGTTGGCCACCACGATCGCCCACATGGGAAGTGACGTCAGCATCGCCTTCCACGGCGTCGACAGCGGCTGGAAGTTTTAACACATTTTACTTGTCTTTTCAAAAACTCACGATCCAAAAGTGTCCAGGGGTGGGATTAAATAAAATGATAACTTCCTTGTCACGGTGACAAGCTTCTCACTCAATGCTATTCACGGCCTTCTAGGGACTTGTCACTGTGACTAGGAAGTTATCATTTTATGTGATCGCACCCCAGGGGCCCGATTCTTTAACTGTGAAATTCCCGATGTCACTGGAAACCGATTCACAGCCATATGGATTAACATTCCGACCGATTAACAAAATTGGATTCCAGCAGAATCGGGAATTAAGACGGCTTGGTAGTGAGTTTGACCTTGAAGAGTTTTTTTAATGGATTTTTATCAATATCTTTTTCCAGTGTAATTGTTAACAAAATAGGGCTATGGACGTGAATTCAGAACAGTTCAATGAAAATAATTCCATAGCTTGTAATGGTTTATTTGATTTACTTTGTCCTACATGTGTTTAGAACCCGAAAATTTAGTAATTTTCGGGTTCTAAACACCTGTTGGACACAATAAAACTAATAGCTTATTCCACACTATGAAATTATTTTCATTGAACTGTTCTGAATTCACGTCCATAGCCCTATTTTGTTAACAATTACACTGGAAAAAGATATTGATAAAAATCGATTGAAAAACTCGTCAAGGCCACGCTCACTACCAAGCCCTCTTAAACAGTTCTAGCAAATCTTAGTCTTAGACTATTAGACTCTTACCGTTTACCCGCTAACACGGGGCTAAGTTCGCTAAGTTTCAATCTCATAAGGCCGCTCTGAGGACAGCAACAATTTTCTCATTGGAATTCCAATTTTTTACATTAATTTTGTCTATTTTTCTGGCATTATCTCCACCTCACCCAATAACAATAGAGAAGCAAAGAATATCTTAATTTCCGAGATGTATGTACAGCATTTTATTATTTATTGTATTGTGGCAATTACTCTCAGGCGCTGACAATCCAGAATGAAAGAGAAAGAGAAAGTAATATTTGTGAATGAAAACATTGAGGTTTCTGCACGTTACCAAGTCCCTCAAGGCAAAGTAAGTTGAAAAACACAATTAACAAATTGCACAATACACTGATCATAGGATTTCAAACCATCCCGATGTTCCATGATCTCCTGGCCATGTTCTGAGGGATGTTCTCACCGCGCTGGGTTTGTCCGAGGTCCTGAGCGAGTCCTCGATGTAGGCGCGCTCCAGGACGATGATGAGTCGATCCTCTGCCGGGCTGTTGGAGCCGAGTGCGAGCCAGAGCAACGACCAACACTAGACGATTAGGATCTACTGACCTGGCTGGGTTTGTCCGAGGTCCTGAGCGAGTCCTCGATGTAGGCGCGTTCCTGGACGGAGATGAGTCGATCCTCTGCCGGGCTGTTGGAGCCGAGTGCAAGCCAAAGCAGCGACCAGCACTAGACGATCAGGATCTACTGACCTGACTGGGTTTGTCCGAGGTCCTGAGCGAGTCCTCGATGTAGGCGCGTTCCTGGGCGGAGATGAGTCGATCCTCTGCCGGGCTGTTGGAGCCGAGAGCAAGCCAGAGCAGAGCCCAACCCAGTCCCAAGCCGCCGAACACGTAGAACGTCGACGGCCACCCGGCGGCGGAGGTTGCGAGCAGGCCGCACACGGGCAGAGCGAGAACTGTGCCCAATTGCGCACCTGTACAGAGAAACGCGCTAAACTCCAATTTAACAATAATGAACAATAATAAGGGTGTCTCTCCTTGACAATTCATAAATTTCCGCGGTATTTGCTCTTTTTTATGAACGCAACGTTTAGCCGACGAGACAGTTGGCATCTACAGGCGTGGAGTGCGAAGTGCAAGCAAAGAATGTACTTGATTTCACAAAATTATAATTTATACTCTCTGCTCTTCCTTACCTGACGATAACAGATCCGTACTGCTAGCAACTTTAGACGGCTGAGTAGTGAGCGTGACCTTGAAATAGCGTGACTTTTAAGATCTTGGTGTTGTTTTGTCAGATAATTTGTCTTATAACAAACATGTTAATTATGTTCTGCCTAAGGCTTTTAAGTTACTTGGTTTTATCAAACGTAACTGTCTGAGAGATTTTAAGGAAACAACACTGAGAAATTTATTTGTGTCACTTGTGAGGCCGCAGATCGATTATGGTACGGTGATTTGGAACCCGAATGGTTCACATAAAGGTAACATCACAAGTGTTGAAAATGTGCAATGTCGTTTTATTAAATACTTGTGTTTTAAAAAGAATGTTATTTACCATAGGGTTAATTATGAAGATCTATGTCGTGAATTGAGCCTCACCACCCTTCGCAATAGACGCTCAATAAGTGATGTTTTATTCTTATATAGGATCGTGCACAGTCACTATGATGTTGACCTTTTAAACAAAATTTACTTTCGTGTTCCAGTTAAGAATACAAGGAACTTTGATGTGTTCCTGGTTCCTAAAGCTCGTTTAAATGTTTTTAAATATTCTTGCCTTAATCGCATGCAGTCTGTTTTTAATTGTATAACTAATGAAAGTGTTTTTGACGTAGATATTAATAACTTATCTTATAGTGATTTTAGACAGGTTGTTTCCGAGTTGTTTTTAAACACAATTCCTATGTTCGTTTGACGAGGAGCCAATTGGTGCTGATTATGTGATGTCTAATTTTTAAGTTTGTGTTTGTATTGTTTTGTACAAATTAATTATATTATATTGCACTTGTGGGGCCTCGGCCCTGTTGTCAATAAAGAATTAATAATAAAAAAAAAAGTTTTTAATCGATTTTTATCACTATCTTTAACCAATGTAATTGTTAATAAAATAAGGCTTTATACGAGTATTCAGAACTGTTCAATTAAAATAACTTCATAGTTTGGAATAAGTTATTAGTTTTATTTCGTCCTACAGACGATTAGTGCCTGAAAATATTATTATTAAATTATTATTTTCATTGAACTGTCTGGGGCTTAACGTCGCACTGTTCTGCAGCGAGGCTAATGGCGACGGATGAATGATTATGATGATGATTGGGAGATGATGGTGAAGATTAGGTAAGGATGGGAGGTGGGAAGGAGGCGGTCGTGGTCTATTAGTAGGGTACCTTCCCAGCATTTGCCTGTCGACTGAGGGAAAGCCACGAAAAAGGCTTAGTCAGGAAGGACAACCGCGGGAATCGAACCCGGGCCTCCGGAATACAAGTTCAGAGCGTTACCACTCACCCAACCTGCAGTTCAGTTCCATTGAACTGTTCCGAATTCTCGTACATAGCCTTATTTTATTAACAATTACATTGGTAAAAGATATTGATCACCATCGACTAAAAACTCTTCAAGTCCACGCTCACTACTCCGCCGTCGTGACTGACACGGCTTGCGGATGGTTCTGGTACTGACCTGCGTAGACGTACGTGGCCAATGTCCCACGCTCTGCGTCGGGCGCCCATTTAGACAGCAGTGTGTGTGTACAAGGGAAGAGGAACCCCTGAGACAAAGTACAACATTAATAGGAATCCCCTGCTCACGAGGGGGATATCAAATTGTTTGTATGCTGATTTTGAGATCAAATCGCATGAGATTGAATAATATGGATGCCACTCTTGACTCTGGACCACAGTCTTGAAACTGGCGTTTTGAAAATGTTCGCGTTTTCTTTGTTTAAAATCAAAAAAGTTGACTACTAAGCCTAGAGGTCGTGGACAATTGACGCGAACGGACGACGCAGACGTCATACCTAAACTTAGTATCCGTCTCCGTCGTCCGTCCGCGTCGTCCGTCCGCGTCAATTGTGCATCGGCCTTTAGGCTTCAATTTGTTCACGTTTTATACAATGAAAACGCAAACGGTTTGAAAACGCCGATTCCAAGACTTGGACTCCTGATTAACAGATGAGCTTTGAATAAACCTCCTCAAGGATTGCACATGACATTGAGGATGTCTTCTAGCGCCGTGCACCTACCTGAGCGAGCCCCTGAATGACCCTGAAAGCGCACACCATCTGCCAGCCGCCCCACGCCGCGGCGCCCGGCGTCAAGATGGAGAATACCGACGCCACGCTCAGACTGATGACCAGCAGGGGTTTGGCGCCGTAGCGCTGAGCCAGTTGACCAGCAGGGATCTGGGTGATGACGTAGCCCCAGAAGAACGAGCTCAGGATTATGCCCTTGGTGCTCTCATCCCAGTCGTATTCCTGCGGGAAGAGGGTCGCGTTCAGTTCACGGCGTGATGTGATGATGGAGGTGGGGTGGAGGCGGTCGTGGACTATCTCTCTCCTCGGGGAAACCACGTGTCTCGGGGATCGAACCCAACAGTTCTAGAGGAACACGTTCTGGACGAAAATCTTTTTTTTTAATATTATTTATTGGTATTACATTGAAATTAAATGCAGTAAAATAAGTAAACTTCTCTCCCCAATAAGAATTACCTACCTGTGTCGGCGAGATATATGCTGAAATAATTGAATGCTGGGCCGGAATAACCATGAAACCAACACTTTTTCAAAATAGTTTTTTTTGTAGAATTAGCATGTGCATGTCTATAGGTCTAACCACTGCCACCTTAAAATATTGATTTTTTAAATGTTGACATTACTTAAATTGATCATGAATGTTGGCTGTCATGGAAGAACCATGAATGTGATTCTAGATAGCCGACGGTGCGGACTGCATTGTGTCACCAAAACTGTTAATTCATTTAAATAAAAGGAATAAAACAAAACTGGTGGATGGATAATCAACAAAAGTATTTGAGGAACTTGGAGGAAAAGTTACAAATCGAAATGGTACTGAAATATTACCCTTTTCAAATAAATTAGTTTTTGTAATGAATTTTGTGTTCAGGTACCCATTTATTGAATGAAACCTATATAATAACATCCACATATCTTCCAAAATAAGTAATTGTGATAATATGGCATTGAAATAGTTTTTGGCTATTTACTCAGAATAATGAAATTGTTGGTTTCATGGTTCTTCCGGCCCAGCATTCAATTATAGTGTACACATTATTCAGTTGAAACAGTTGTCAAAAACATGAGAAGAAACTAGACTAAACTAAATTTAAATCTAAAGCAGGAATATTATACAGTAACAGTGTAACTATATACAAATATTTAGAGTTGGCAGATAGTCAAGTACATGGCCTTGACAATGAGAGGTATGTTATAAAAAAGTTAACAATTGCAAATATGGAAATCTCAAATGAATCATGGAAAAGGGTTTTGAAAACGGTTATGAAATTGAATGAAAGCTGGATTCGGGGAGAGAAGTGTGATCAGAAGGATGTGATATGAAGATGCACGAGAAAGTTGAGCAGAAAATGAAGTGAGGAAGATATTTTGAAAGAATGTAAGAAAGTCATGAGAAAATATGTTGAAGATGATCATGTGGTTTGTGGAAACTAAAATAAGATACTAAAGAAAACGGGTTGAAAGAAGGCCGAATATGAAAGAAGAGATGCTGGAAGGTAAGTAGTAGACTGACTAAAATGAATAAAAAATGTTAATTGTATAATTTGATTTTTGGGTTGAATTATTATACCTAAGATTATGGCAAATGTTAACAGATTGTAGCTGATTGTATTATCAATTGTTTTTATTTATTTAGTACATCCAACATAAAAAATAGTATATTATTCGCAGCCCAAGAATGCAGATAACACGACCATGGCTGAGATCAGCTCCTTGGCGATGCTGTAATGTCGCGATTGTGAATCCAAGTCAAGGTCAGTGAAGCAGACGTATACGGAGTTCACGAGATAAGATCACGAGTGCAGTGACACTCACTCCAGTCCTGTGCACCATCGTGTACGATGCTATAGAGTGGAAGCTGGTGGAAGTGTTACGCTAGTGTCCCAGGTGGCGTGTAGGCAAGAGTACATTCGACACGACATAAGATTATAGATTTACTAAATTATAGAATTATTGATGTGAATAAAATGTAGTGCATCTTAAGTGTACAGTCTTTTAACTGTGTTTTTCTAATAAGAATAAGGTTTCGTTGAAGGAGGAAAGAGGGGTGAATAGAGGTTGTACATTCTACAACCTACATCTGGTTTTAAAGAATGTAGGTTAATGTGGAAAACTTCCATTGAGTCAGGTTGTACGTATAAGGAAGGTATGATCATTGTGAAAAATATCCGACTGAACCTGGACTTGAACCCGGGACCTCTCACTTGCTACCCGCAAGTAAGTAGAGCTCTCACCCGGCAAGTGAGAGGTCCCGGGTTCGAGTCCCTTCCTTATATAGGTATAACGCGTTGGTCAAAAGGCCAAAAGATCACTGATGGTATTGGCATTCTGTACTGACCGGATAGTCTGGGTTGGCGCCCTCCTTGTCGACCATGGCGACGATAGCGACGGAGAGGTTGACGCGGAGGGTGGTGACTGTGTGTAGTGTCACATGAAGGGAAGTAAAGACATGTACTGACCGGATAGTCTGGGTTGGCGGCCTCCTTGTCGACCATGGCGACGATGGCGACGGAGAGGTTGACGCGGAGGGTGGTGACTGTGTGTAGTGTCACATGAAGGGAAGTAAAGACATGTACTGACCGGATAGTCTGGGTTGGCGCCCTCCTTGTCGACCATGGCGACGATGGCGACGGAGAGGTTGACGCGGAGGGTGGTGACTGTGTGTAGTGTCACATGAAGTGAAGTAAAGACATGTACTGACCGGATAGTCTGGGTTGGCGCCCTCCTTGTCGACCATGGCGACGATGGCGACGGAGAGGTTGACACGGAGGGTGGTGACTGTGTGTAGTGTCACATGAAGGGAAGTAAAGACATGTACTGACCGGATAGTCTGGGTTGGCGGCCTCCTTGTCGACCATGGCGACGATGGCGACGGAGAGGATGACGCGGAGGGTGGTGACTGTGTGTAGTGTCACATGAAGGGAAGTAAAGACATGTACTGACCGGATAGTCTGGGTTGGCGGCCTCCTTGTCGACCATGGCGACGATGGCGACGGAGAGGTTGACGCGGAGGGTGGTGACTGTGTGTAGTGTCACATGAAGGGAAGTAAAGACATGTACTGACCGGATAGTCTGGGTTGGCGGCCTCCTTGTCGACCATGGCGACGATGGCGACGGAGAGGTTGACACGGAGGGTGGTGACTGTGTGTAGTGTCACATGAAGGGAAGTAAAGACATGTACTGACCGGATAGTCTGGGTTGGCGGCCTCCTTGTCGACCATGGCGACGATGGCGACGGAGAGGTTGACACGGAGGGTGTATCCAACTAGGATGCCGAGGAACATCAGTGTGGTCTGGAAGTGACGCATCCCGAGCCACGCATCTGGAATAACGCAAAGAACGATCAGCATTGTAAACAACATTTCCTGGGCGATCCTTCATTTCGTGTCTCCATTTGTCATTATGAACAATGATCGGCAGGAGACAATATGAGAGACAAGTCAGGGAAAACAACATTCGTTGCCATGGCAATCTACTGAGCTATGACCTCAATGTTGATGATACTGCTTAAAAACAAGGTTTTTGAAATTATGCGAATTGGAAACCCTTTCATCTGCCAACAAACACAATAGATCTATGAGATATTACCATATCTGTACCACCGAGGCAGAAGGCCCTCGTGTTGGTTTCTCGTATTCTCACACTTTTGGAATGATGTAGGTAATCATAGCTCTATCAATTGCCATTTGAATGATCAATGTCAACGTCAACAAATTCAGTTATATAGCAGTATTCTCTTACATTACAAATATGATTGAATGAATGCCGAGTTACTGGTTTTCAAACTCATTGAAATGGACATCGGACCTTCTACCTCAGAGGTACAGAATCAAGAACAATTATTATGAAATCTAGTTAAGATGAACTAACCTATCAACCTAGTAGTTAAGATGACCTACTCCGTAGGTCCTGGGTTCGATTCCCGCGACCGTCCTGCATGACTAAGGATTTTCTATGGTTTCACATAATTTCACAGATTTGAAATTTTGCATTTTTCTAATGTCATAAAAGTGTTCTCATTATAGTTTTTAAACGAGATCCTGTGATTGGTGTAAGATTGAAATTGGTACCGTTTGGCCAATAATCTTCAAATTTTTTCGGTTATTGGGACCAAAGGTTTAGTTGATTTATTTTATTTTTTCAGATAAATTGGTCAAGAAATTAGAGAGCTGTCGACAAGTTACTAACATTTCATCAAAGATATTATTAAAACTCACGTTTATTCATAACATCTTTGATTTCATGCTTGTTTTGAAATATTTGTCAAATTTATTGAAATACATTTCAGATATGTTATCAATGCTCTTTTGACGCATTGCGTTAGATTCATTTCAAATATATTTCCTAGCAGCAATTTTCACGCGCATAATAATTCCGATGCAATACAAAGGCTCGCTTACCAACGCGTTACACAGAGCGTTATTCATCAGTCGCCAATAACCTAGTTGCAGAGGAGTGCCTCCCCAAACAACACTTAACTTGCAGGTAACGATCTTCGTTAACCCTGACAATGACATTGACATTTTCATTGATCTATTGTATAGTTGACTTGTTCATTGAATTATCGCACATTTATGCAGAGCTCACAGATATTGTATAATATTGGCACATTCAAGGGCATATCGGTAGCGCATTACGTAACGTAACATATTATGATTTCATGCCAAATCTTGCGTAACAACTCATTATCCAGAAAATGTCATGGCGTATATAATTTAAAATTATTTTTAATTAAAACGGAACCCCAAAATTGCATTCTTGATCTTCTTCTGTTGAAATGAATTTTACGACCGGGTGTTTAATATCCAGTGGTAATTCTTCTAATATATTTAATTTTCCCCGCGGGGGGTTGTGGGGTGGGGGGGATTTTAAGGTTTCAGCGGAGGAATTGCTGTCATAAAAAATACAAGAACGTTTTTAAAGCAAAATTTCTATAATTTTGAAGAAATACTGTTGGGTGACATGGTACAAAATAATCTGGAATTTCAAACTTTTACGAGTAGAGTGGATCTGACTCTAAAACAAATGAACGGAATGAAATGAAGTCATCACGACATTACCTACTGTGTTGTTATCTATCAATACTTAATAAACTACATAAGTTATTTAATTGAAACAGATAATTATAAGAATATAATGTGGTAGTCTTCTTTATTCTAAAACAGCCAGCAACTAACAATGTAACCACTCTAGTCACACTAGAGACTATGTTCACTTCCTGTTGGCACTGCCTTCTAGATCATCAGTTCTAGCCAACATCACATCCCCCTTTTTGGGTACTAACAAACATGAATACAACTTATGAAATTTCAAACTAATAGTACAAATGTTAGAATTAGACAATGCTAATAATCATTGAATCTTTGTGGTCTTTGAATGACTCTGCCCCGCCTAGAACGATATGCTCCGGGTGGTGTTGCTGGTTCATCCTGTGGTTCATCCTGTGGCTCGTCCGCTGCTGCCGGACCGGGCACATCTGGTTTCGGTGATGGCATGAGGTGGACTCGATTTCTTCTGAGTGTCCCCTCTGATGTCTCTACATGATATGACCGCGGAGTGGTACCGGCTGCTATCACCTGGCCATATTTCTTCTGATCTGTAACATATACATGTGAACCTAATTCTAACGGTGGTAACTCTCTGGCACGATGTCTTCGGTCGTAATCGTGCTTCTGCTTCGCTTTCCTAGCCTCTTCCCTCCTTCTCCACGCTTGGGTGTTGATTTGATTAGGTAGTAGGTTGTCCGAAGCAGTTACTAGCGTTGTTCTTGGCTGTCGGCTCATTAGCATCTGCGCCGGACTACGCCCTGATGCTAGTGGTGTTGATCGGTATGCTAGCATTCCGAGATATACATCTTCTGACTTCTGCAGGATACCTTTCATGGTTTTCACTGTCCGTTCCGCAAGTCCGTTCGCCTTTGGATATCTTGGGCTGCTGGTCACATGCTTGAATCCGTAGGTTGTTGCGAATCTTCGAAACTCGTCTGAGCTGAACTGCGGTCCGTTGTCTGAAACAACTTCTTCCGGAATTCCATACCTCGCAAATACCGACTTGATGCGATTGATGACATACTTGCTGGTGGTTTTATCCAACAATAATACTTCAGGGAACTTTGAGTAATAATCTACAATTATCAAATACTTGTGTTCCTTGAGTTGAAACAAATCCATGGCTACTCTCTGCCATGCTCGCTCTGGCAAAGGTGTTGTCAATAACGGTTCTTGTGGATTTTCCCGGTGTTCCAAACAATGTTGACATTTGTTAACTACATCTATAATATGCTGGCTCATTCCTGGCCACCACACTGACTGTCTGGCTCTCTCTCTACATTTATTAATCCCTAAGTGACCTTCATGGATTCTATGTAGAATTTCCTTCTGCATACTTCCTGGTATGTACAGTCGTTGGTCTTTCATCAGAAGTCCCTGCTGGACAGTCAGGTTACCTCTTTCTTGAAAGAATGGAGCGGCATTGGCTGCTAGGTCTCGCTTCGATGGCCACCCGTCAGCAATGTATCTTTTGACTTGTTGAGATGTACGATCCTCTTGCTGGGCTTTCCTTATCTCGTCGAGACGTGCATCCGTTGCTGGAAGCTCTCCTATGACCTGGTCAACACATTCGTTTATCTCTGCTTCAAACTCACAACATTGAGCAGAAGCAATTTCTACCGGCTCTCTGGACAGAGTGTCTGCCGTATGTAGATCTTTACCTGGAACATGCGAGATAGTAAATGCAAATCTCATCAATTTCATTCTCATTCTCAGAATTCTTGGTGACAGATCGCTCAGAGACTTCTTTAGCATTATGGGAACAAGAGGTAAATGATCAGTATGTACATGGAACTGTTTACCTATGAGGAAATTCTGGAACCTGTCACATGCCCATACAATTCCCAAAGCTTCCTTCTCGATCTGGGCATACCTGGTTTCAGTGTCGGTGAGTGATCTGGATGCGTACGCTACTGGCCGCCAAACATTGGACTCGTCCAGCTGTTCCAGAACACATCCCAAACCAAACGATGATGCGTCTGTCGTTAAACGGATCTCCCTATTGACGTCGTAGAACATTAACGTCGGGGTCGTCGTCAACTTCTCCTTGATTTTTTGTAAAAGCTTCTTCTTGAGGCGCTCCCCACTGAAAGTTGTCTCCTGACAAGAGTTCGCGAATTGGTTTTGTCATTACTGCCAGATTAGGAACGAACTTCATTAGTTGGTTAGTCATCCCCAGAAGTCTTCTTACGCCTGAAACATCTTTCGGACTTTTCATGAGATTTATTGCTGATGTCTTGCTGGGATCAACTTTCACTCCAGACTCTCCTAGAATGTAACCCAGAAACTTGACTGTGCTGACACCAAATTCACATTTTGCTTCATTCAGTGTGACACCTGCATTACTGATTGCTGTAAGCACTGCTGACAGTCGTTGATCGTGTTCTTTCCTTGTTTCCCCAAAGATAAGAACATCGTCCATGTGACATACTACTCCGGGTAGTCCTTCGAGTAGTTCCGACATTTTCCTTTGATACACTTCTGGTGCCGAAGTTATCCCGAATGGAACCCTGTTGAACCAATACCTACCATAGGGAGTAATAAAGGTTGTGAGCTTACGTGACTCTTCGGAAAGCTTGATCTGCCAGAATCCCGAATTCGCGTCTAATTTGCTGAACACAGTTGCTCTACCTAGGTGTCCCAAGGTTTCTTCCATAGCAGGCATAATATGACGCTCCCGCTGGACACTTCTATTCAGGTGTGTAAGATCTACACATATTCTTACGTTTCCATTTTTCTTCGGCACTACCACCATTCCTGCGCACCAATCTGTTGGCTCGTCGACCTTGGAGATAACACCTGCTTTCTCCATCTTCTCAAGTTCCTCTTTTACCTTTGGCAAGAGTGGTATTGCTACTCGACGTGGAACGGCGATGGCGAATGGTTCTGCTCCAGCTTGGAGCCGTATCTTGTACTCGCCTTTCAATTCACCCAATCCCGTGAACAGAGATGGGTATTCTTTCTTGACGTCTCCTTGGCTCAGTGGATCAATCTGCTTTACCGCGTGGATCTGCTGAACTAGGTTTAAACTTCTGATTGCTGGTCGGCCCAGTAGTGCACTGCTTAGGTTGCTGACCACAAAGATGTCTTGAACAGACTTGTTTTGTTTTACTTGAAATGTTGCTTTAAACTGACCTTTGACATCTAAGGTTGCTCGTCCTGGTCCCAGAAGTGTCTTCGTCGTTGGACTAAGCTTATGCTTGGAAAACCTGGATTTGTATTCCTCTTCCGAGAGTACAGTTACATCGGCACCTGTGTCAATTTTGAATTGTGTTCGCTTACCATTTACTAGTAGTGTCACGAACCATGGGTCGTCGGTGGTGTCCCCGTCTATCGTACCTAGATATACTTCGGGTTGCTGGCCTCCGGTTCGCACTTCGTGTACCGTTGACTGCTTCTTCTTACTGCGGCAGTGTTTCTCGAAGTGGCCCATGATGTTACAGCTTCTGCACTTCACCTCCCTCGCTGGACAATCTCGTATCGGGTGAGATGGTGTGCGTCCACATCTGGTACAGCGGTCTGCAGATTTATTCTGACCACTGTAGCTGCTCGACGGCTTGAAATGTTCCTGTTGCTGGTGAGAACGGGCACCTGAATGCTGAAACTTAGGTTTATTTGATTTAACCATATCAACATTCGCATCATTGCTTTCTAACCCCCTCAGGATCTTCTGCTGACCTCGAATGTCTTCATGTACTCGGACCTTATCGATGGCCTTCTTCAAAGTTAGCTCTGCATCCATTTGCAAAGTTTCGGATAACTTGGTGTCTCTAAGACCTACCACTAACCTATCTCTGATAAGTTCTTCCTGTAGTGCTCCATACGCACAATGTTTTACTAATGTATACAATGATGTTATAAACTCAGCCGCTGATTCCCCCTCTTCTTGCTTCCTCTGATGGAATTTGGCTCTTTCAAATATCACATTTCTCCTTTTGACAAAGTGAGAATTAAACTTTTCTACAACCAATTCATAATCATCTTCTTCTAGGGCAGTGAGCTCCATAGAAAGTAAGATATCCTCCGCTTCATCTCCCATACAGTAAATGAGATGATGGACCTGTCTTGACTTACTTGCTTTGTCCAGACAACTTGAAATACGGAAACGCTCGTATCTCCGAATCCACCTGGTCCATGTTTGTGGATCGGTGAAGTCGAATTTCGGAGGTGGTTGTAATTGAGTAGTAGAATCGGCTTGAGGTAATGGCTGTTGTTGAACATGAACATTGGCCTCATCTCCGAGCACCATTTTTCTTGCTTTTCTTACACCGAAAATAACGTAATACTGCGTAAATTTACTGGTTTTCTTACTCACGCGCCGCCACCATGTGTCATTATCAATCAATACTTAATAAACTACATAAGTTATTTAATTGAAACAGATAATTATAAGAATATAATGTGGTAGTCTTCTTTATTCTAAAACAGCCAGCAACTAACAATGTCACCACTCTAGTCACACTAGAGACTATGTTCACTTCCTGTTGGCACTGCCTTCTAGATCATCAGTTCTAGCCAACATCACACCTACTATTTGGTGCTACATCCTCTTGGTTCTCGAATCTCTCATAATCATGCATTGTCTATCAGATCAATGCACATCACTGACAATCTCACTGTCTTCTCTGAACTGTTGGCGATCACTGCGCCATCTACATGCCAACATGCCAACTGAACCAACTGTCACTTCATGACGTCATGCAGTGTTGTCACGTGTAGCAGTCTGACGTCATGCGGTGTTGTCAAGTAGAGCAGCAGGTTTGTCCCATGTTATTATTTTAATTAAATTTCATCGAAATTAAGAGATACTTTGCAATAAGTTGATTAGTGATTAGTGACGTGCGAATAACAACTACACTGAAGAACACGCTACTTTGACTACTTGTTAACGACGCACTACTCCACAACAAGTCTAATGGCGATGGATGAAATGATACGGAGATGGAGATGAAGAGAAGGTAAGGAATGACGTTGGGAAGGAGGCAGTCGTGGCCTATTGGTAGAGAACCTTCGCGGCATTTGTCTCCTGAAACTAAGAAATAAAGTCCTGTACACTCGGTCAAAGTAAAAACGGTATTCGAAAGAAACGGATTGGCTGATACAGATTTGATGGCATCATCGTATGAAATCTATGCCTGCATCAAACTCTAGTAGATGAGCTCTGATTTAATTGATAAAAACAAGGATTGATTGTCAAGGAACCGTCAATCCGGTTCGTTGAAACATCGTTTTTACTTTGTCCAAGTGTACGCTCTCGCATTCCACGCCACCTACACAGTTATAGATCGAATCAATTGATCTGTCCTTCCGGTTCCGGTTGTCATGATTAGTACACAATGATGCTGCGCTAAAAGCCATGATAAGTTATCACAATGTCGCCGTCTTATCGACATCGGCCCCAGCTCGGTGGGTGCAAGGGGGGGGGGGGGGGGCAGGGGGGGGAGAGGGGGAGCGCCACTTGTTATCAAGCAGTTCAAAACATTCTCACAATTAGCTGATGATAGTAGGCATTGTTTTGCTTCCTATCTTGTATTTTCTGAATTCTTTGACTTTTATTTATTCCCGATATCTATGTTTTTCAATTCAATTTTGTATCGCCATCTTGAAATGCATTAAGGCATGCCGAAGGAGCACATTATACATTTTATATTTTTGTTCAATATATAAATATTGACATTGTGTTTTCTTTATTTGTTAGTCAATGTGTAAAATTGTAAATTAAATAAATATTACAATAAATAAAAATTATAAAAAATAAAAATCAATGTTCAATTAAAGAATATTACGTTATTTTTTCACTGCCACTTTTACATATTTTTTACAGGTTTTAATACAACCGTTGGAATTCTAGCAAACCCAAATAACTCTGCATATGACTTGTGGCTTGACAAGCCCTCTTATTGTATGATAGGGTGGGGATTTATTCCCCCAAATCCCCTTACAAGAGAATGAGTATTTATTGAACGTGCCAACAATATTTTGTTCTGAGCCCCCCCCCCCCCCCCCCTACTTCTGATCAAATATTCTCGAGGCACCTACATAATATTATCACATCGTGTATCAACATGTAACACTTCCTTTTTGTATATCATTCATTATCTGGAATTTCATTGTTTATTGATACATAACGTTAAAATCAAGGCATATCAAAAAGCAATTATTTATCATTTAAAACCACTTGTTGAAGATAAGGATTATGAAGAGTTAAGATTGATTAGGCGCGATTTAGAATGAATCAAAGACAAGTTAATCCTATGCTATGATACAGAGGTCAGAGATAAACCCAGTAATGTCAGACAGAATAAATTGCAACTTTATCATGGTTAGATGTTGCAACGTTGCACAATTGGAGTTTTTATCATATTCCTTTTTGTCTATCAAGCCAAGTTCCTCGACATTTAGCGAAACAATAAAACACACGTTTCTCTTATTAAGCTTTAATATTTTTTAAAGACACTATTTCAAGTCTGTACCTCAGAGGTAGAAGGCAAGTAGTCCGTTTTAATGATTCTTGAAGTTAGCTAAAAAAAACAGTAATTCATCCAATCATATTTGAAATTGTGACTTGATTCATTGTGTAACTGAATACTTCAATATATTTGTACATATAGATGAAATTAAAAAATACATAAAAAGAATAGCTGAGGATAAAAAGTTATATAATTAGTTAGACAAAAATAATACCCCTACTCAAATTCTAATTAATGACCTATTTATGTGGGAATAATCTGTAAATTTATAGAATTATAATTTCCAAATAATTTTCCTTTATTAGGAAAATTAGTCAAACGGAGTCTCAAAAATATCAAAAATAGTTATTCATGATAAATGCTGAAGTCTTCCAATAAATTCGCTCGCCAGCCTGGCATGTAAGTATCTGTACAATTTTACTCACCAAATGCTCACCAAGCAGCCATTCTACTCGCATGTGGTCAGCGGGCGAGGGATAATTTCGAGCCCTGCTTATACCAATTACCGCTTTGCATAATTTGTTGTGTCCCTGTAAAACTCCCCCCCCCCCCCTCGTGTGAAACTGAAACATCACTGTGTTTACCCAGGGTGAGGTTCAAAATAGGAGCTGGTTGGGCGTTGACGTCACCATAGGATTTACGGGTTAAATCAAACTTGCCGCGTCAACAAACCAGCTGAAACCGTGCCCATAATGCCCAAGCTCAAGAGGTTAGACGATCTGATCCAACATGGATGCCTGTATTTCCATTCATTCGACTAAATTCGACTCAAGGTCACGCTCAGGTGCTTACGTCACAATGTTAAAAGGATAGGGAAACTGGGCGACCTGATTCAAAAAGGGTATGCACCCCCAAGAGCTTGACTCTTGCCGATGCACGAATGACGTGGACGGACGCCGCTAACGCAATCAGAGAATAACACATGTTTTGATATTTATGACGCAACGACGTGAACGCAAACGATGTTCGGATTGATGCATTCAATGTGACGTTGAGAATTCGAACGCGGACGGAAAGAAATCGAACTCTTTGCGTCGGCGTCTGTCGCAAGTCGAATAGGTAAGTGAAAATAAATGCAGACATTTTCACACAAATATTTATAGGCCGACACAAGAAATAGCTTCGCCAACAATTTTCCCAACTGAAACAATTAAAATGGTTAGAAAATTAGAACGTTTTAGGCGTGTTTTTATCAAATTTAAGTTGTGCCGGATGAACTAGGATTAAGGTGGCTGGAGCGATCGATTATACCTATACAAAAATATTTTTTTCTTGAAAGTACAAGTTCAAAAAACGTTTTCCCATATTTCAACTATATCTAGTGGAGCGGTCGCTCCACCCAGCCAAGTCGTACTATACACTCACAGTCACTCAACATTCCGTTACTGCCTAATAAACTGAGGAGCAGACCAAACATTTAAGTATACAAGATTATTTTTGCAAGTGAGGTTTCAATTTTATGTTATTAGAGAATGAGCAAAGCTTTAACATGGCAGAGATAGTAAAATCATTTCGAATTTGGTTTCTAACTTTTAAAGTAGCACACGTTGGCATTGTTTAAATTTTTTTCCTAGTACGTCCGTATCTACAAGAAAAAAAATATTCAAATCTCTCGGTACAAAAAAATTATAACTTAATTATAGCTTAAAAATGTCTCGATTTTCCTTGGCTGCCATAAGATAACATAGGGGAGAAAACTCAAATTATCTCAGAAACTGGACACGAGAGTGTCTACTTTTTGTCGACTTTTCAGAAAACCCATCAATTAAAAACAGGCACACATATTCTATTAAAAGTGTGTGTTGAATGACGAATACAATACTAGCAGATAGGTATAACTGTTTTTCAAATGTTTCATAATTTGAATGGTTCAATTCAAAAGTTATGACAATATCCAATGTTTATCTTTGAGTTTAGCCATCTTCGTCGAACAGCAATTTGCTATATTTTCCCCAACACAATGAGAATTCCAGACCCTATACCTGGTCTCGACGCCTCTCTCTTCGACGCCTCTCTCTTGGACGCCTCTCTCTTGGACGCCTCCATGTTCGACGCCTCCATGTTCGACGCCTCCATGTTCGACGCCTCCATGTTCGACGACGTCCTCACGTCTGTCTCTTGAAATCACGTCCACTTCCTCAAGAGTCCCACTCGTATACTGATCACAATACAACTCGGGACTCTCGGTCGAGACACTGACGGTCGGCAGTCCGGCAATGAACCCAGCTAGGTTATCTGTTCGTAATTGTTATTGTTTATCAATAGGGTATATTTTTCTACAGGAACCCATTCAAGGATGATAACATAGAGTTTGATGCAATAAATGAAAACTATTCAAGCATGTTGGATATTATTCTTTCGGGGGGGGGGGGGGGGAGGGGGGGGGGGGGCTCCAATCGTTGCCCTGCAGTGCGGTCTTTTAGAATTTGAACAATTTAAAAGTAATTCTCGGGACTCAAAAATGCACAAACTGAATCAAACCCTCCAATATTGTTTCCCCGCAGGGCGTTTTTTACAATTTAAACAATTTAAGAGTGTTTTGTTTCCTAAACGAATGTGGTGTCAGATTGCCCGTGTGGGGCGGAAGACACCCCCCCCCCCCTTCCTACGCGCCTGCGAAATAATATGTTGTGTGCGACAAACATCTCTCCCTGCGATTTATTTAACTATAGTTTATATTTATCTTTCAATTTACAAATATTTACAGTTTATTAAATTAAAATTAAATACAAATTGTATATATAAACATCATTTACCTATACAAATTTCTGTAATTTCATAAAACTTGTTTTGGGCATAAATTTTTTTTTTTTTATCAATTCTGACGTTTTTTATTATTATGAACACCAAAACAATACCAAAGATAATGCATTGTTTATAACTCCAAAATGAAGTTGTATATACAAAAGTCACACAAATGGCATGTTTTAGAAAGCTGATGAAATGTTTGTATCAGTTTACGTTTCACAGATTGGGATTTTTCTCTTTAAACGGCCCGAGAAACATGGACACTCACCTCCCTTACTTTTTGAAATTCACATTTTAATTATGTTCGATTACAAAATCAATGTAAACTTTGATCACGAAAATTCTGTTTACTTTTCTTCTGATTACATCTTTCAACATGACGGTCCTACAGTGTCGAAATGTTTCACTGACACAATCAGTTGATAGGTATTTGAAATTATGTTGATAAAAGCAACTAGACCATCTTAGGACAAAAGCCCATTTATTGGAACATCGAGATACATTCCTGTAAGGCATAACGGAACGAAGTAATAACTTCCAATTACCTCTAAAGATAAGTAAGACATTCCAAATATTTGTCAAATATAGCAATTGTGTATCACCTATTTTATTGATACCTACGAAGATATGAAATGCCAATTGAACACATTGGAGAATATCAAAGCGTGATTCATGAACGCTGTGTAATCGCTTCAGAGTTGTAAAGTGTAAACATATTGTGTTCTAACTGACGTAAAGATGCAATCTGAAGATGTAATGCATAAGTAGTTCAATGCCAAGTTATCTAGACCACACGATAGATTCATCATTCTGAATTGTGAAGAATATTGGAAAAATAACAGAGCAATAGCATTGATGAAAACATTACAAATGAATATAAAAATCAGTATATACAATTTTATTTTCACTTGACTGCTATTTTTCTTGTTGAAGTTCCAATTGAAATATTTTCCAAAGTACGAGTGCTATATTTTATAGTTATTTTATAGTTTATTTTATAGTTACGTATAGTGACGTCATTTTCGCCACGCGCGGTACTGAAAAAAACTCCCTACAATCGAGATGGGGCGGCTTAAAAATAAAACGTGTGCGGCAAAATTTTCGGTGGTTTTGGTGGGTCAATAAAAAAAACGCGCAACGCAAAACGCGAAACGCGCTTTATGTGAAACCGACTTAATACAAGTAAAACGGGCCGCCAACTGTTTATACCATGTGTGTAATAAGAGTTTTTAAAATCCTGTTTTTTGGGACGATTTGGATCACCTGACTAGAGAACTAGGTCGTTGAGAATTCGAGATTCGAGAGGGGCGAGACTTATGACAAATGGAACATACTTTCTATATGTAACCAAGTCCATGCTTATTCACTTTATTTATTTTTCACTGGATTCACGATATAGCTATATTTTGCTCGTTTGAGTAGCACATCGATTGGCGGAGGATTATCTTCGTTGTTCCACCACTGCGCCTGCGCACTGCCGAACAGAATGTAGAACGTCCCCGCGCAGATGTAAAAGCCTGCAGCGATGAAGAACACGATCCGCCACTGCTGAGCCGAAGTCTGACGGAAACACACGAACATATTAGACAGAGTGAAGAACAAGATCCGCACACTGATTTTTTTCCCCAAAAATTTTACAACAAGCAGCAAAATCGCTCGCGCTTTAAGGTGGCTGCATATCACGTGACTTTTCAACCAAAAAGCTACACATTTTCATTTGGAAGGGTTCAGTTTAGCAAATACTTCTCACTCATCAGATAAGTTAGGACACATCTGTTGGAACGTATCTACGCAGAAAAGAACTGCGAAAATAACATATTAGATGATTTTACTTCCTTGCACCTAAATATTCTCAAATCAAGACCTGAAGTTTAAGGAAATCCTACGAGTTGCCAAGAACAGCAAACTTTAATCTAATAAAAGGGCAGATATGCATCACAAACCTGACACAATTTTGCCAACAAAACATGCGCTCTTTCTTCATCTTTCCAACGAAATGTTGAGCTATTAATTATATCCACTATTATGAATGTAATATTTAAAATAACAGCACTTGGTTTTGACAGTCTTCACAGGCGTACGTATACACGATATTTGTGTTGTTTTTATTTATTGAACCACTGCAAAAATAAATATTATTGACTGAAAATATTGATAAGCTCCAGTATGCAGTGAATTTCCTTCATAAATCACCTTGGATTACTCAGCATGAACGATGTAAGGTATGTACTCATTGGTAACTCTTTCTTTTGATCGGATGTAGAGTAAAAAAGTCACGTGATATGCAATGGCCTTAAGGTAGCAGCTTGAGGTGGTGCATGCGCTCGGTCGTTTTGGCAAATTGAGAGAGAGAACTTGTTTCATAAGTAGGTGTAACTTTGATTGAGCGAGCATAGCGAGCGTCACCACGGTACTCTTATGGCACTTTCTTCAAACCGCCTAACCAATCAATATGAAATTTTGCACACATACTAACGTAATCTATGCGGTCTCTGGGATCGTTTTTGAAAGGAATCCAGTGATTGGTTCAAATTTAAAAAAAAAATATTTCGATTAGTTGGTCCGATCAATTTGAAATTTAGCAAATTCATTGCAACCAACATTGTACCCAACCATAAAATGTTTCTGCCAAATCCTCCCATTGGTTAAAATTTAAATCCATACCCATAAAAAACACTCCGTGTAAAAATACCAGCCAAGTCTCTTCAACTTAAAAAAAAAAAATGAAATCTTACAATTCTGCACTGAAAAGTAGTGATATCAAAAAATTAGCCAAGTCAAATCTTTATTTGAAAATCAAAAAATACTTGGCGCATTGTGTACATAAATAGCTTGGAAGTATAGGCCAATCATAAATTATACATGAAATATACATATACATAGTATACCTATAATGCCTTAAAAAAACGATGCGCCAAGTATTTTTTGATTTTCAAATAAAGATTTGATTTGGCTAATTTTTTGATATCACTACTTTTCAGTGCAGAATTTTAAGATTTCATTATTTTTTTTTAAGTTGAAGAGACTTGGCTGGTATTTTTACACGGAGTGTTTTTTATGGGGATATCACTCCTTTTTTTAGTTTATTCTTACAACTTGTGACAATCGAATGAACAATTACTAAATCCTTTAAAAAAAAATACCCTTTACAATTTGGTTATTCTCATGAAAAAAACAAAGGTTTCATTCCAATCGGTCAAACCAGTTCCGAGATATGGCAACACTTCGGTTTTCAAAATGGCCGCTGAACTTTCTGCACTGCCACATAGAATTTATAACTATGAATTATGTGTATTATTTTTAGCTTTCTGAATATGTATTTATTGTATAGGAGGGGATTATAATGATTTATAAATTTGAATGACGTCATTTCCGGCCTCATAAATAGGAAAATTCTAGTTTGACTGTTCATATTCCATAGAGATGGCCTTCCGAATCGTTTGGCACTAGTTTCATACCGATCTGTCAACCAGTTTTCGAGATATTACGTTTCTTCCGGTTTCAAAATGGCTGCTGAAATCACTGACCTCTTGAATTATAATTTAAACATGATTACATTTTATTAAAAGCAGTCTCAAATAGTATATTTATTGCATCAAAATGTAAATTTGTGAGATTTTTAAAATGTGTGACGTCATTTCCGGTTTCAGTATGGGAAACTGCAAATATTATTGATGATAATACATAAAGTTTACCGTCTTAATTGTTTAGCGCTGGTTTCTTTCAAATCTATTAAGACGTTATTAAGATATGATGTCATTTCTGGTTTCAAAATGGCGGCTTCCGGTTGGTTTTATATCAAGTCAAATGAGATATCAAAAGAACATACGTTACATAAATATCAAAATAATTGGATCAAATTTGTTGCCGAAATGCCAATCGATGAATTAAATTTCATGACGTCATTTCCGGTTTCGTTAACATAAATTTTAGTCTGTTGCTATTGATAATCCATATAGATGACCGTCCGAATCGTTTGGCGCTATTTTCGTTCCAATCGGTCCAGCTGTTGTTAAGATATGACGTCACTTCCGGTTTCAAAATGGCGGCACAAAAAATTCATGGGGTAAAGGTTAAATCAGACGCCAAAAGTGCACACGTGGTAAAAATGTGAGATCAATCGGTTCAGCCGTTTAGGCTGTGGCCTGTTTACCGGATTTGAATTCCAGGAGACTACTACTACTGAGATTATTATTATTATTATTGTCTTTATTCACAATATATTATAATACAGTACAATACACTATTATAACATATTGGCAAAACATCCATTCATGCAGCGGAATCACACCGTGATTCTATGCTGCATTGGGTTTTGTAGATTCTGTGGTTCAAGTGATGACTCGACGGATGATGTAGGCCGATCCCAATAACGCGTGCTTTTGGAGGTCGGTGCAAGAAAATTCTCCTGGGATCATTTTCGCATAATCTTGGTAGTGGTTGGTGATAGTTCCAAGCGCTCCAATTACTATAGGACATACCTTGGTTGACAGTTTCCACATCCGTCCTATCTCAATTTGGAGGTCTCGGTATTTCAATATTTTCTCCGACTCTTTTTTCAGTACATTTCCATCCATAGGAACAGCAACATCAATAATTAGACATGTGCTATCTTTTATATTTTTTATAATGATGTCAGGTTTGTTGGCTAAGATGGTCCTATCAGTTCGTACTTGTTCATTCCATATTATTGTAACATCTCCATTTTCACATACTTGAGGTGGATGATGATCATAGTGATGTATTGATTTTGGGAGGTTGAAATGTTGACATATTGCCCAGTGAAGGGAAGCTGCTATCTTGTCATGACGTTCGATGTACTCTTTCTTAGCTAGCACTGGACATCCTGACACTATGTGGTCAATCGTTTCTTCGTGCTGTTTGCATAATCTACACATTCCATTCGATCCAGTCTTAAGAATCCTCTTCTCATAGCTTCTCGTTCTTAATGATTGGTCTTGTGCAGCTACAATTAAGGATTCAGTCTCGCCTTTAAGGGTTCCTTTCACAAGCCAATTGAATGTACTTGGCCTGTTAATAAATATTTTCTTCATATTCTTTGGGTACTGACCATGCATGGCTTTCCCCTCCCATTCATCACATAATTGGTCCTGTAGTTTTGACTTGACGACTTCTCTAATTTTTCTTACCTGGTGAAGAATATCCTTGTCTGTTTGTGTTTGTACATTCAACATGTTAATGCTAGACTTGAATTTGTCTGCTAATGATAACATCGATAAGGTTTTTGGTCTGTTTTCCTCACTCACTTTGATGATGTTCACAAAGTGATCGCTTTTCTTTAGTCGTATGTACTCGGCAGTCCCAATCATTGCCGATCTGTATGAGCCTTCCACCTGACACAATCCCCTTCCACCTTGCTTTCTTGAGACATACAATCTTTGAACATCTGCTCTTGGATGTTGCATCTTGTGGATGGTTAGTAGTTTCCTGGTCTTTCTGTCAATATTCTTTAATTCTTTGAGACTCCAATCCAATATGCAAAAGCTGTATTGTAAGACTGGCAGTGCAAGAGCTCCAATTGCAAGAATTTTATTTCTCCCATTCAGCTCAGTCTGCAATATCAAACGAACTCTCCTCCGATATTCTTGAACCAACTTATCTTTCATAGCTACATGCTGGATTCCATTCCCTTCTTCAATTCCTAGATATTTATATGCTTCTCCAGGATCCAACATCTTGATTGAAGAGTTATTATCAACAATAATATTTTCAGATGATATTATTTTCCCTTTCTTAAATGCAGCTGTTGCACATTTCTCCAAGCCAAACTCCATACATATATCATCACTAAAACGTTTAACAATACCAATCATTTCTTCCATCTCTTCCCTTTTCTCGGCGAATATTTTGATGTCATCCATATAGATTAGATGATTTACTCTTACATCAGTATTTTTCACTTTGTATCCACATCGAGATTTGTTTAACATGCTTGTTAGAGGAAAGAGGCTCATGCAGAAAAGAAGCGGTGACAAAGAATCGCCTTGATATATTCCTCTCTTTATTGAAATACCCTCAGACGTGATTACTTCCTTGTGAGTCCTAAGCGTAAGACTAGTTCGCCAGGTTGTCATGATTGATTTGCAAAATCTTATCAGTTTAGGGTTTAATCGATAGATGTCCATAGCTTGAAGAATCCAACTATGTGGAACACTATCAAACGCTTTCTTGTAGTCTATCCACCCCATGTGCAAGTTTCTTTTATTTCTCTTACAATCCTCCATGATAGCTTTGCTTAACATAAGATGGTCCTTACATCCAAAAGAACCTGAGCTACATCCTTTCTGCTCCATCGGCATGATATTTTGTTGGTCAAAAAATATATGCATTCTGCTCGATATGATGGCCGTCAAGTTCTTGTACATTGTGGATAGACAAGTAATGGGTCTGTAGTTTTTTGGAAGATGCGTTTCATGACTCTTTGGCAAAAGACAGGTTTTACCCTGGGTTAGCCACTCGGGAACACCTTCTGGATCACGGATTGCACTATTATAAGCATCTGCTATCCGACCATGAAGAGTTGTAAAGGATTTTAGCCAGAAGTTCTGTATTCCATCTAACCCAGGAGCTTTCCAATTGGCTGATTTGTATAGTTGTTTTGATACCTCTAAAGCTGTAATGTCTCTCCATTCCATCTCCGGTATTGTTGAATTCTCTTCTTTCATATTCTTGATCCACTGAGCTTCATGATTGTGCTGTTTATTATCCCCCCAAATTCCTTTCCAGAATTGCTCAATATCTTCAATCGGAGGGTGGATTTTTACATCAATTTGTTTGTTGAGTATATTTCTGTAAAATGATTTAGCTCCCTCATTAAACTGTTTATTCTGCTGATACTGCAACACTCGTTTCTTATATCTTCTCACTCTTTGGGCCTTCGCCTGTATTTTCTGCTTGAGTATCTCTTTGATACGAGTAAAATCATCTGAGCTTGCAATATTGTATTTAAACCCAAGTTTAACTTTAATCTTTTGTAGTTTTATTGATAACTCCTTACTTTGTAGAATTTCTGTTATGTGAGATATTTCCCTCCTCCATTCGTCAATTTGGGTTTGGATTCTTTTCTTCCACTTCTGATCATTTTTACTATTTTGCCCGGTGTTCTCTTTGATCTCATAACCTATTTTTTTAAATAGTGTTTGTGCAGCTGCATATATCAAGATGTTGATGTCAGTCAGATTTATGTGATCATTTGCTAACGCGATCTTTCCTAGAGCAGAATTAACTTCAATAAGGACTCTCTTAGTTTGTTAGGACTCTCTTAGTTTGTTTATTATTATTATTATTATGAAAAAACCGCCCTAAAAAACTGTTTTCACGGCCCTCTAGCGTGCAAAGGGCGTAACCTATTGTTCCCAAATTTGGTATATGTTGTAGGGTGGGCCATAGCTCGAAATTAAGATATATCGCAACAATGTGAGATTTCCCAATTTTAAGATCCAGTAGGCCGAAAATGCCACTTTGATGCTTACAGTAAAAGTGGGTTTGCTCCAGCCTTTATATGAGAGTGTGCGCGCCGTACGACTTGGCTGGCGTGGAGCGACCGCTCCACTAGATTTCCTGTGTTTTTTGAAATTTAAACTAGAACCCTTTGACCGATCAACTTAAAACTTTGCATGGTCATTGGGACCAGCATTATCTGTATTTTTGACAACTAATCTGTGTTTTAATCCAAAAGTTATTGACAGTTACGGACATTTTGCGTGTTTGCTGTCAAATTTCTTGAATTTCATATTTCACGGCGACTTCGACTCTTCAGTTCTAATCCAAGGAAGTTAGAGCAGAAACTTGATCTGATATTGTGTGAGTGGTCGGAGCCAATTCCTGAGATTCACGTTTTGAAACCGTGTCACCGTTTCATTGTTTAAAACGAAAAAAGTTGAAGGCTAACCGATAGTTGTCAACTGTTTCCAGTTTTATAACATGTAAACGTAAAACGGTTTCAAAACGTGAATCTTAAGAATTTGAACGAGACCATGTGATTTTTGACAATTAACAATCATAAAGGTTCAATCGATCAACTTAAAACTTTGCATGGTTATTGGGACCAATATTTTAGGATTATTTTGAGATTTTCATACAAGTCTTTGACGAAATTAAAGAACTATTGGCTTTTAATTACATTTTCGATAGACATAATTTTGGTTTGAAGTGTTGCGTGTATCCGTGCTCGCTCAACAACGCGTTACACAGAGCGTTTTCCTAGTAGGATGTTCACATGATCAGTCTGATTGTATATTAGTAGCACTTTTTAATTTTTGCTTCTTGGATTGTTAATTAGGCGCCGGTTGTTCAACAAAACCGCGCAAAACTATGAAATTGCCGATACGATTGGAGACCAAACCCGTAAACCAATTGATCTCAAATTTTAATCATGATTAGATAAAAGACAAACTTAGGGTTATCACTTGGCACCTTTTTAAAATTAAATTTCATACGGCACCCAGCGGGACAAGAAAATATACAATTTTTACCAAAAATCAACAAATTATTACTAATTAACAAAGGCAAAAAATTTAAAATTTACTAAGTGATAAGAGTTGACTGAGGGTCTGAGAGCTATCGTGATATGCAACTAGTGGCTTTTCGGTACACGCTCAATGATGTTTTTGTGATGTTGGCCCCCAAAAAGACCGTTTGTCACTACGTTTCGGCAGTCGTAGCGCTGCCATCTTCAGGTGAAGACTGAAGATGGCAGCGGCCCTTTTGGGGGCCAACATCACAAAAACATCATTGAACGTGTACCGAAAAGCCACTAGTTGCATACTAAGTGCTAACCCTAAGTGTGTCTTTTATCTAATCACGATTAAAATTTCAAATCATTTCGTCAACCCATTTTGTCTCCAATCGTATCCAAAAGAGTGTCTGGAACAAGCGTCAACATCGCCCGCGCTTGCACCACCTTGCTATTAATCTTACAGTATCAGTAACCACGACGCCGACCACAAGGGGCGCCACGATGCCCATGACGTTGGCGAAGCAGTTGGAAATCCCCATCAGGATCCCCGCATAGTTGGGCGCCAGGTCGATGTTGCTGACGAAGTAGCCCACGACACAGGCGCTGTTGCAGCCGGCGGCAACTGTGAGAAGCGCGATGGACAGAGTCTGGCCTCGGGCGTATCCGAGGCCGATCAAACACGCAGCGGGCGGGAGAACTCCTGGTGGACAGAGTTTCTTCGGGTTTAGCACAGAAGTAGTGTGTAGAGGATTGCTAAGTATAGTTTAGATCAGGCCTCGGCAAACTGCGGTCCTTGACGTTCTTTGACGCGGCCCGCCG
Source organism: Leuctra nigra (assembly GCA_934045905.1). Lineage (NCBI taxonomy): Eukaryota > Metazoa > Arthropoda > Insecta > Plecoptera > Leuctridae > Leuctra > Leuctra nigra. The sequence goes on along the minus strand of OW203769.1, from coordinate 30,711,719 downwards.
GCTTTGTCTGTGAATACAATAACACATACCAGAAGAAGCAGACAGCTCGCTGGAAATACATTTTAAACACACGGGGATAAGTTGCAAGCTTTGGCCGAGAAATGCGGAATTTCATCATTTTCACAAATGGTGGCATATGTGGGATTTAATTGTTGTTAATTTATTTTTAATTTGTTTTTTATTGGGATCGAAAATATTTCTTAAATACTGAAACCTCCTCTTCAGGGATACTTTTTAATAAATATCTGAATTTATGCTCACCAAATGTATTCCGAGATCATTACATAACAAGCAGTACTTTCCTTTCAAAATCAAAAGAAAGATACAAGTCGGTGCAAAAACGAATAAAAGTGCACCAAATTCGGGGAACTCTCCCCGACCTCCATTGTCTTCGTGGAGGTCTAAACTAGGACAATATGGGGGTCGTTGACCCCTCTCCTCCCCCCGTAATAATATCACCGGATAATCGTATATTTTGTGGTCCGCTTTTTTATGTAATTTCTCAGTGCTGAGCTTCAGACAAAATGTTTGCCCAGGACTGATCTCGATGTTTCACAGTTCGTATTCAAAGTTGAGCTAAACTATGGCATGAAGGTCGAACACCCTTACATGAAATGGCGTTTAGGACACCATGATTTGTTTGCCTTCAGTTATTCAAATTTTGTGTAATCTGAAATAGAGCGTTTACATTGAGAGAAAGTGAAATATCAGACATTCAAAAAATAAATAGGAATCTATATGGCGAAAATTCACGCATTGTTCAGATAAAGAAGATCCATTAGATGTGTAAGGCTTACTTCCAGGGGCTGAAACCTGAACCGGAACCCATATACATTTTTTAGGCGGAACTGGAACTGGAACCGGAACCATTATTTTTATTTGACTTTTTGTAGGTTCCATAACGGTTCCGTAAGGGTTCTTCAAATAATTACTGTCATTGAATTTTTCCTTCATTTGCTTTTAAATCTTAAATTATTTATTTCCATATACAGTTTTTCAAATAAATTATCACCGAGTCAAATTATTTGTATACATTTCTGTGCATGTGAGTTCCTAAAACACGATTTAAAAATATAACTTGATTTTTCTCTGAATTTCATGGAACCGATAGGAACCCTTATGAAACAGGAACCGGAACCGGAATCGGAACCGTTATTTTATTTTTTCCAGAAACCGGAACCGATATTCATTTGGGTTCCAGTCCTAGGAGGCCAATTCTTGAGTTTTCATGTTTTGAAACCATGTGTGTTTTCATTGTTTAAAACGTAAAATGTTGAAGGCTAAGCAATAGTTGTTAACTGTTTCAAGTTTTATACAATGAAAACACACATGGTTTCAAAACATGAAAACCCAAGAATTGGCCTCCAGGTTGCTTCCATTCATTTGTAAATCTCTCACCAATGACCGTGAACAGTTTCCGAGAAGCCGTGATTGAGAGGATCTTTCTGTTAGTGATGACGTCAGACATCCGTCCGACCACGAATACCATGAGGAACGAGATCAAGTAGGGCAGAGCAGACATAGCGCCGTTCTGAAACACAGAGGAATACAAGTCCCTACTCGAAAGAACTCTAATACGTTCTTACGTGCATACGTTCTTGCCTTTTCTTTTCTTTCACTTCCGGTTTTAATGGCACTCGACATCTATGGTCATACCGAGGTCATACTGGCCAGCTCTAATTTATATTCGATGTAGTTTTATAATGTATCAATTTATTATTATGCTATATATTTTCACTCGTTGTACTTTGGCACATAGGCCAGTTAGTAGTTGTTTAAAATTCAGAATTATTCTGTTCTTTAATGGCGCCTGACATGGTCAGATAGGCCAGCAGTATTTGTGACTCTCCCCAACGAAGGTTGAGGAAGAAGTCACGTTCTTGCCTAAATGGGCTGAAAATGTGTAAAATAAGAGACAATGTTGGTAATAATGATCATGCAAAATATGAGTTTGATCAGTTTTATCAAAGACCATTTTCATTTTTCAACCTATTAAAAGATATTTATTTAAATTTTAACCAATTAACGGATTTCAAAAAAAAAAAAATGGTCTGCAAACGTAATTACAATGTGCAAAATTCCAGGTCGATCGGTGAAACGGTGCTACTTCTATTGGTCCAGGTAGCAGACATATAAAAAATCACCAAAAAAACAGAGGTCCGTGTCAAAATAGTAAAAAGGAGTCGCTCGCTTTGCTCGCTCAATTAAGAATGATAAACTTCTTGTCCTTCTCTAGACAAAGATTGGCACTGAGATCCATGAAACGGTTTGGCGATATGAAACGAGTTGACTCACCGATTGCAGATCGAATCCGAGAACCGACTTCATGAAAGTGGGCGTCTCGTCGATCAGCATCCAGAAGCCCAAGCTGTCGCCGACAGAGGCCACCACCATCGCCCACACGGGCAGTGACGTCAGCAGGTCGCGCCATGGAGTCGGTGTAGTCTGTAACAGTTCCGTCAGCACATCGACATTGTTCAAATCAGCATCCAGAAGCCCAAGCTGTCGCCGACAGAGGCCACCACCATCGCCCACACGGGCAGTGACGTCAGCAGGTCGCGCCATGGAGTCGGTGCAGTCTGTAACAGTTCCGTCAGCACATCGACATTGTTCAAATCAGCATCCAGAAGCCCAAGCTGTCGCCGACAGAGGCCACCACCATCGCCCACACGGGCAGTGACGTCAGCAGGTCGCGCCATGGAGTCGGTGTAGTCTGTAACAGTTCCGTCAGCACATCGACATTGTTCAAATCAGCATCCAGAAGCCCAAGCTGTCGCCGACAGAGGCCACCACCATCGCCCACACGGGCAGTGACGTCAGCAGGTCGCGCCATGGAGTCGGTGCAGTCTGTAACAGTTCCGTCAGCACATCGACATTGTTCAAATCAGCATCCAGAAGCCCAAGCTGTCGCCGACAGAGGCCACCACCATCGCCCACACGGGCAGTGACGTCAGCAGGTCGCGCCATGGAGTCGGTGCAGTCTGTAACATTTCCGTCAGCACATCGACATTGTTCAAATCAGCATCCAGAAGCCCAAGCTGTCGCCGACAGAGGCCACCACCATCGCCCACACGGGCAGTGACGTCAGCAGGTCGCGCCATGGAGTCGGTGTAGTCTGTAACAGTTGCTGATATGTTGCAGCACCACAGAGCTGATATTGTCCAGGTTTCTTAGAGAATTCTTATTTCTGGATATCATTTTGATCATCGGTTTTTTGGACTAGGATTTAATGTCCCTGGAGGCTCCGTCTTTACCCAATTTTGATAACTTACAACTTCCTTGGTTTGTAACTCCTGACATTCTCCTCGATCTAGTCTCTTAGTCATGTTCTCACCGCGCTGGGTTTGTCCGAGGTCCTGAGCGAGTCCTCGATGTAGGCGCGCTCCTGGACGGAGATGAGTCGATCCTCTGCCGGACTGTTGGAGCCGAGTGCGAGCCAGAGCAGCGACCAGCACTAGACGATCAGGATCTACTGACCTGGCTGGGTTTGTCCGAGGTCCTGAGCGAGTCCTCGATGTAGGCGCGTTCCTGGACGGAGATGAGTCGATCCTCTGCTGGGCTGTTGGAGCCGAGTGCGAGCCAGAGCAGCGACCAGCACTAGACGATCAGGATCTACTGACCTGGCTGGGCTTGTCCGAGGTCCTGAGAGAGTCCTCGATGTAGGCGCGCTCCTGGACGGAGATGAGTCGATCCTCTGCCGGGCTGTTGGAGCCGAGTGCGAGCCAGAGCAGCGACCAGCACTAGACGATCAGGATCTACTGACCTGGCTGGGCTTGTCCGAGGTCCTGAGCGAGTCCTCGATGTAGGCGCGTTCCTGGACGATGATGAGTCGATCCTCTGCTGGGCTGTTGGAGCCGAGTGCGAGCCAGAGCAGCGACCAGCACTAGACGATCAGGATCTACTGACCTGGCTGGGCTTGTCCGAGGTCCTGAGAGAGTCCTCGATGTAGGCGCGTTCCTGGACGGAGATGAGTCGATCCTCTGCCGGGCTGTTGGAGCCGAGTGCGAGCCAGAGCAGCGACCAGCACTAGACGATCAGGATCTCCTGACCTGGCTGGGCTTGTCCGAGGTCCTGAGCGAGTCCTCGATGTAGGCGCGTTCCTGGACGGAGATGAGTCGATCCTCTGCCGGGCTGTTGGAGCCGAGTGCGAGCCAGAGCAGCGACCAGCACTAGACGATCAGGATCTCCTGACCTGGCTGGGCTTGTCCGAGGTCCTGAGCGAGTCCTCGATGTAGGCGCGTTCCTGGACGGAGATGAGTCGATCCTCTGCCGGGCTGTTGGAGCCGAGTGCGAGCCAGAGCAGCGACCAGCACTAGACGATCAGGATCTACTGACCTGGCTGGGCTTGTCCGAGGTCCTGAGAGAGTCCTCGATGTAGGCGCGTTCCTGGACGGAGATGAGTCGATCCTCTGCCGGACTGTTGGAGCCGAGTGCGAGCCAGAGCAGCGACCAGCACTAGACGATCAGGATCTACTGACCTGGCTGGGCTTGTCCGAGGTCCTGAGAGAGTCCTCGATGTAGGCGCGTTCCTGGACGGAGATGAGTCGATCCTCTGCCGGGCTGTTGGAGCCGAGTGCGAGCCAGAGCAGCGACCAGCACTAGACGATCAGGATCTACTGACCTGGCTGGGCTTGTCCGAGGTCCTGAGAGAGTCCTCGATGTAGGCGCGTTCCTGGACGGAGATGAGTCGATCCTCTGCCGGGCTGTTGGAGCCGAGTGCAAGCCAGAGCAGCGACCAGCACTAGACGATCAGGATCTACTGACCTGGCTGGGCTTGTCCGAGGTCCTGAGCGAGTCCTCGATGTAGGCGCGTTCCTGGACGGAGATGAGTCGATCCTCTGCCGGACTGTTGGAGCCGAGTGCGAGCCAGAGCAGCGACCAGCACTAGACGATCAGGATCTACTGACCTGGCTACATGTGTCCGAGGTCCTGAGCGAGTCCTCGATGTAGGCGCGTTCCTGGACGGAGATGAGTCGATCCTCTGCCGGGCTGTTGGAGCCGAGTGCAAGCCAGAGCAGCGACCAGCACTAGACGATCAGGATCTACTGACCTGGCTGGGCTTGTCCGAGGTCCTGAGCGAGTCCTCGATGTAGGCGCGTTCCTGGACGGAGATGAGTCGATCCTCTGCCGGGCTGTTGGAGCCGAGTGCGAGCCAGAGCAGCGACCAGCACTAGACGATCAGGATCTACTGACCTGGCTGGGCTTGTCCGAGGTCCTGAGAGAGTCCTCGATGTAGGCGCGTTCCTGGACGGAGATGAGTCGATCCTCTGCCGGGCTGTTGGAGCCGAGTGCGACCCAGAGCAGCGACCAGCACTAGACGATCAGGATCTACTGACCTGGCTGGGCTTGTCCGAGGTCCTGAGCGAGTCCTCGATGTAGGCGCGCTCCTGGACGGAGATGAGTCGATCCTCTGCCGGGCTGTTGGAGCCGAGTGCGAGCCAGAGCAGCGACCAGCACTAGACGATCAGGATCTACTGACCTGGCTACATGTGTCCGAGGTCCTGAGAGAGTCCTCGATGTAGGCGCGTTCCTGGACGGAGATGAGTCGATCCTCTGCCGGGCTGTTGGAGCCGAGTGCGAGCCAGAGCAGCGACCAGCACTAGACGATCAGGATCTACTGACCTGGCTGGGCTTGTCCGAGGTCCTGAGCGAGTCCTCGATGTAGGCGCGTTCCTGGACGGAGATGAGTCGATCCTCTGCCGGACTGTTGGAGCCGAGTGCGACCCAGAGCAGCGACCAGCACTAGACGATCAGGATCTACTGACCTGGCTGGGCTTGTCCGAGGTCCTGAGCGAGTCCTCGATGTAGGCGCGTTCCTGGGCGGAGATGAGTCGATCCTCTGCTGGGCTGTTGGAGCCGAGTGCGACCCAGAGCAGCGACCAGCACTAGACGATCAGGATCTACTGACCTGGCTGGGCTTGTCCGAGGTCCTGAGCGAGTCCTCGATGTAGGCGCGTTCCTGGGCGGAGATGAGTCGATCCTCTGCCGGGCTGTTGGAGCCGAGTGCGAGCCAGAGCAGCGACCAACCCAGTCCCAAGCCGCCGAACACGTAGAACGTCGACGGCCACCCGGCGGCGGAGGTTGCCAGCAGACCACACACGGGCAACGTCAAGACCGTGCCAAGTGATCCTCCTGCACCAGACAAACCATCAGGCAGTGTTGCCAAAGACATAGGTTAAAGATGAGGGAGTTACGGACCTGCGTAGACCGATGTAACTAGAGTGCCACGTTCCCTGGACGGAGCCCACTTCGCCAGAAGACAGTGTAGACATGGCAACAGCGATCCCTGAAAACAAATGCGTTTCAACAGCTGCGAGGATTGATTCTAAGATACAGTCAATCTCAACACGTTATCAGGAAATCAACTCAAGACTCATGGAAGTAAAGAAACTTAGTTCATTCAAGGACAATAATCGGCAGACGCTCCCAAGTAGGATAATAAAGCTCGATAAATATTTTGAAACATTCTGGTGTTAATAGAATTATGTATACTTTTGATAATTTTAACTTCGATGTTGATAACACTTAAAAACACTTAATAACACTTGAAAACATTAAGGTCCACTTTTAATAAACATGTATTTGATTAAGCCCCAGATTAGATTAGGTTCATAGATTGGCATTAGATTTGTAGAATAGTTTGTGGTAATTAATAAAAAAAAAAATGATTATTGTTTCAATTGATTTTTTTTTTAGTTTTTCATAATTGATTGTTATTTTATATGTTATGTCCACTTGTGGAGTTTTACTCCGTTGGATAGGTTTATTATACAAATAAATAAATACATGTATAAATAAATAAATAAATAAATACTAAATAAAAACTTATAGCCCTTGTACTGACCTGAGCGAGCCCCTGCATGACCCTGAGGGCACAGACCAGCCCCCAGTCTCCCCCCCCCCCCCCACTCCTTGTACTGACCTGAGCGAGCCCCTGCACGACCCTGAGGGCACAGACCAGCCCCCAGTCTCCCCCCCCCCCACTCCTTGTGTGACCTGAGCGAGCCCCTGCACGACCCTGAGGGCACAGACCAGCCTTCAGTCTCCCCCCCCCCACTCCTTGTACTGACCTGAGCGAGCCCCTGCACGACCCTGAGGGCACAGACCAGCCCCCAGTCTCCCCCCCCCACTCCTTGTACTGACCTGAGCGAGCCCCTGCACGACCCTGAGGGCACAGACCAGCCCCCAGTCTCCCCCCCCCACTCCTTGTGTGACCTGAGCGAGCCCCTGCACGACCCTGAGGGCACAGACCAGCCCCCAGTCTCCCCCTCCCACTCCTTGTACTGACCTGAGCGAGCCCCTGCACGACCCTGAGGGCACAGACCAGCCCCCAGTCCCCCCACGCCGCGGCGCCCGGGGTAAAGATGGCGCATATCGACGACACCCCGACGCAAATCAGCAGCGGGTATTTGGCGCCGAAGATCTGCGCCAACATCCCTACAGGGATCTGAGTGATGACGTAGCCCCAGAAGAAGGAGCTCAGGACGACGCCCTTGGTGCTCTCATCCCAGTCGTATTCCTGCGGGAAGAATCAAAGAGTTATTGTTTCAATAGCGTTAGGTCCACATGGCGCCTCAACAGCTGATACTCAAGGATTTGAGGGAATGGGTTTTTAACCCCGGCTAATTAGGGGATGCCCCAGTAGAACAAATATGCTTATTTAATAGATAATTTCCTTGTGCATAAACGCAAGAAAAAGTGGGTTAGCCGAACTAATTTCCAAGATATATCACTTTATAAATTTGAGTTAGCCCTATCTTTAACATGGCAAGTTCGAAAGCAGAGTAATTTTCCTAGTAAATATTAGATTTAAATTATTTCCCGCCGAAAGATTTTTATAGAGCTAACCAAATGAATCAACGGAATAGAGGCAGCTGCAGAAGAAAGAGGAGAGTGTTGGGGAGTTATTACAACAGAGAAGTAGTGGGAAGACAGAGAGAGATGGAGGGAACTGGTGGAAAGAGAGGAGCCTGAAGAAGTGGAAGAAGAGATTGAAGAAGTGTGGAGTGTCGGACTTGGCAAGTCGGCTCTGAGAACACAAGTGCCCTAGAACATTGGTGGGATCATCCCACCCCCTGACCCAACATTAATTGGAAGCAGGGTCGCGATATTTATAAGGTATTATTATTATTATTAGACTTTTTTGTAGTTTTTTTTTTAAGTTAGACGCCAAATTCTAAATAATTTGCCTCTACCTCCTGTATTAAAATTCCCTCATATTCTGAAGACATCATATTAAAAACTCAATATAAGTCGAGAGTTGCAAGTTACAAGATATTTGATGAATCCTTTAGGTAGGTACATTAAAATATAGTTGAAATGTTGAAAATATTAATATAAATGGTAAATTTCAACAAAAAATATTTTCGAATTATCTACATCCCTTCCAAAAGACGGTGTACCCCCAGTCGGGAGACTGATATCGATCATCGTACCGGAAAGTCTGGGTTAGCAGACTGCTTGTCTGTCATGGCGACTATTGACACGGCTATGACTATGTTCTGGCTGTAGCAGCAGAGAATGGCCAAGAAGAGCAGGACACATTGCAGATGGCGCGTCCCCAGCCATTGTTCTGGAACAAGTCAACAGCATTCCTGTCACGACAAGCTTCTCATCTCAATGTTTCTTTCGAGGGTCTTGTCAAGTACGTTATCATTATATGTGATCGCACCCCAGATCAATGAAAACACAAATCCACTAGGTAAGTAGTCGGTATCAGATTAGAATCTAAGCCTCTTGGATTCCTGATTAACATTTTCTCACTGTTTTTTTTTTCTCACACTCACTCTAATTTTTCAGTCATAGGGCTCCATTATACTGCGTATTTGATACTGCTTGTTCTTTTGCAACACTAAATATAGGATCAGCTGTTTTATGAGAGGTTATATCAAATGGTATAGTTCAGGTGATTTAACGATTTCCATGCATATACAATTAAAAATCCTCTTGATTTTATCGGGATCAAACTGAATGTTTTTTTAAACATTTAGTTTCAAAGAAATTCAAAGAAAATATCACTGCTCCTTAGACGTGTTGTCTTCCTAACTTTCCAATGGATATTACAGAACAGCAACTTTCATACGAATACAAATTCGCTTGCAATAAGAAGGCTTGCTTATCAACGCCTTACACATACGATTTTCTAGTATACACTGATAGAGGTAGAAGGACGGGTGTCCATTCCAATGATTCTTGAGACGAGCTCAAAACCCATACATTCTGTCTTCATCCAATATTTGTAAAGGTGACATGAGTCATTGTGTAAGAAAATACTTCAATATAATTTGTTGGCATAATTCAAATGCCAATTGAGAGCTTGATTTTTTTATTTCAAAAGTGTGCAACGCAAAATGGAGAATATGTATTTCCGCCCTTCTACCTCTGATATAAATCAAGGAAATTCCTACCTGGCTTCGGAGCCGTCAAGAAAACCGCAGGATCCACAAAACCATCTTCTTTCGCCATTTACGTGAATCTGTGTCTCTCTGTCCTCAACATATTTGACGCAATGATCACCTGTGACCTCATTCCGTGCTTAGTCGCAATTTACTTGGATCTACAGAATATGTTTTTGTTTGCTGATGATTTTGTTTTTCAACGTCATTGAACAATGCAAGTTCACGAGAACGAAGAAGCTACTTAGAAGCTTACGCGGAGATTTATAGTCCCTTGATGAGAAGCAACTTAGAGTTCCAACACCAAGCAAGGCCGTATTGTTCGTATTGTAGGAGTTATTTCTAAGATGATTATGATGCCATTTAAGTTAGCTTGAGATTCCGGGTTTAAGTCAACAAGAAACTGGTAATAACTTGATAATAAATGAACGGGAAGTGAAGTGACGGAATGAAATATAGATCGCAACGATTGCGAGAATTAAAATCCATTTACTGTAAGAATGATGACTTTGAAACATATAGTCAAGCCATTTATTAGATGGTCATTCTCTAAAAAAACATTATAAATATCATTAAAGATATTTTAAAGTCATTCAACTTGACTTCAATAGTTAGTTATATGACTATGGCTTGACAGAAGATTTCAGGGCCATCATTCTTACTGTGAATGGATTATCTATTTGTATTTAATATGTGTTTAACGACGCACTGTTCTGCAACTACATACTAGTGGCAACGGATGAATGATTATGATGATGGTGTTGACGAATAAGTGATGCTGGTTGGTGGGGTGGATAACGTCCTTCCTGACTGGGGTTTTTTCGTGGTTTTCCCTCAGTTGACAGGCAAATGCTGGGAAGGTACCCTACTAATAGGCCACGACCGTCTCCTTCCCACCTTCCATCCTTACCTAATCTTCACCATCCTCTCCCAATCATCATCATAATCATTCATCCGTCGCCATTAGCCTCGCTGCAGAACAGTGCGACGTTAAGCCCCAGACCGGGATGGAGACGGTCGTGGCCGAATATTAGGGAACCTTCCCTTCATTTGCCTGACTGAGTGATATGTCAACTGCTATCAGTGAGGATGGGCGGTTGCGGGATCGAACAGGGACAGTGGGGGGGGGGGGGGGGGGGGGGGGGGGCAACTGCCATAACTTGGCTTGCCCCCCCCCCCCCCCTCCACCCCACTTGACGACTCCAATATATGTACAATTTACCTGTAAAAAATAAATTGCAATAACAGTAATTATCCAGATTAAACCTAAATAACATCAAGTTACCTCTTTTACTTTTCCTAACATATTTTGTCACATTTTGGGGAATTTCGTGCCCCTCGCCTTTCTAATTTTTTCCTGGGTAAGCACTCTATGATTCTTTCTTATATCTTGATAAAACCTGCACAATCAATGGACTTAAATGAAGTTTGTGGATCGATTCACAGAGCTTCCCACAACAACAGACGACAACAGTTGATCTAGGTGAGTAAATATACAACACAGTGATCTCCTGAGTGGCAGACTAATAAAAGAGAAGATAATCTACCGGGTAACCAATTATTTAAAACACTCGAAAAACTGGGACATACACCGGTGACGTCACAAATGAAAATAATATAATACCACACAATATTTCGAAAATGATTAAGCGAGCGGAGCGAGCGTCTCCACTTGACTCTTGCGGCACTTTCTCTGTGTGTGTGTTTGTTTGTTTCTTTGTTTCTTTGTTTGTTTGTTTGTTTGTTTTTTTGCTGGTTCAACCCAGGCCGCACTGTTCAACGTATCGATCTGAAATTTTGCACACACATTCATCTCATACTAACTTAGACCTGTATAGTTTTTGAGAAAGATCCGTCCATAAATAAAAAAAATCGTGTTTTCCCATATAAATAGCATTGTAGGTTCGAGGAGTCCGTTGCGGCCGCTCGATGCGCCCCATTCAAAACAAACTCGGAAGCAAGCAGCTGTCTATCTATTATTGTTTGAATACGTAACAATTATTTCTTTACGATTAGATATATTAGTTATAGCAAAACGTGCGAGGTTATACTTAGTTTTTGTATTATTTTCTTGAAGAAGTAACCAATTGCATAGGTATTTATTGTTTTTAAGAGTTTTAACATGCAGTCTTAATTCCAATCCTTTCAAAGGCTGAGCAAATTATTTGTAGACCGATGAAATGTCTTCTTGATTGTCGAAATAGATTGAATGGTTGATAATTGAAATTATGTTTATGAAATATTTTATTTATTCAGTCAATATGTTTCTTATAGACACAATGTGTTAGGTTTGTGTTGGTAAGCAATGTGTTAGGTAAGCTCTTTTATACGGAACGGCAAGTAACTGTTTGGATAATATTTCTTAAATTATGTTTGCTCATATTAGCACTTAGATAATGGCCTATTTTGTGGTTTGAATATCTGTATTTTTTATTTTTTATTAATCCATAATACCTAAATACTCCAATAAATACACATGAGTGTACTGTCTGTTACTAACTTGCAAGGAGAAGCAAATTCAGATATTTTTTATATAATTTAGTGGATCGTGCTTCTAGATTTCAGTTGTTTTAGGTATGTTATTGCCGGGTTTTAAGGAGTTATGGTTCGAGGTGTTGCACGTATCCGTGCTCGCTTATCAACGCGTTACACAGAGCGTTTTCCTAGTACTATCTTCTTCATCAGGTGCACACTGACGTGAAATCCACCTCGACCGCCCAACCCCAGATACAATCATTTTCGATCACAACAGCTCAGCTCAATCACAACAGCTCAATCACAACACAGAGAGCAGAGCGCATACCGTATTTGATCCAAACGCCAGGAGGGGGGGGGGGGGGGGGGGTTACCTCATATCGACAACTTTACAAGTCATAAGTACGGTCATTTCCAGTCATAGCTATCCCAGAAAAAAACACTCCGTGTAAAAAAGGTGGCCAAGTCTCTTTACTTTAAAAAAATCAACACTGAAAAGGAGTGATATCAAAAAAGCAGCCAAGTCAATGACATTTCCAAATATTTAATAATCGTATCTTTGAAACAGTGAGAACAGTGAGAAATACTTTACATAAGGACCTATCGCATTGTTTTTTTAAAGACATTATTCTATCCTAAAAGTGGACAGATATTTACAAAGTACATTTTCCTCTTTCTATTCGAGTCGCAAGAGGTATCTATGAATCATGCAACTTTTGGTAATGGCTGTTTTCTAATTATGTCAATGACAATAGAATAACGATTTCATGTTGTAATAGATGGGTGGATGGATTGAATAACGAGGAAGTGGGCTCATATAATATTCATATTATTAGTCTCATTACTGAAACCGGAAATTACGTCATAGTTATGCGAAATCTGCATAAATTCAGTACCCCTTTGTATAAATACCTATAAATATCAATTCAGAAGGCTTATAATGATACATAACATTTATAGAAATAAATTCTAGGTGGCAGTAAGTTCAGCCGCCATTTTGAAAACCGGAAGTGATGACATATCTCGAAAACGCCTTGACCGATTTGAACAATGCTTTCGCAATTCTTAATGGAATATCACTTTAAGCTTATATTTAGAACCAAAAAAATGTTTTCTTAGTAACCAATTCGTAAACGGCGTAATTTTTTTAAAGGAATTAGTCAAAAGGAAGTGGAACAATCAAAATTTTGGTGTTACACTTTCTTTTGTGCAATATCGAAAAATTAATTCGTCGTGTAGGTATCAAACAAATAAATGCTAAATATTGGCTAAAATAAATGTTTCCCAAAATGCCCGTTTTTCCGTAAAAACACAAAAAAACATATTTCTCCCTCAAGATTCCTCGGTTCGTAAATTTTGGAACCCTATACATGTTGCATTATACAAGGAGGAACATTACTTCGCTCCACCGTACGCCATGGCGCTCCATACTCCATGTTTTCACATCAAATTGCACCTCAGTTCATTACTTGACATTTGAATCCAAGAGCCATATTAAGCTACTAGGAAAACGCTCTGTGTAACGCGTTGATGAGCGAGCACGGATACGCGCAACACCTCGAACCGAAATTATGTTTATCGAAAATGTCCTTAAAAGCCAATAATTCTTGAATTTCGTCACAGACTTGTATGAAAATCTCCAACAATTCCTAAAATATTGGTCCCAATAACCACGCAAAGTTTTAAGTTGATCGATTGAACCTTTATGATTGAACGATTCCTTGTTAATTTCCAAAAATCACAGGATATCGTTCAAAAAAATGTTAAACGGTCATATCAGTTTCATAATACGTTTGAAAGTTTCTGCTCTAACAACCTTGAAGTGAAGATTCGAAGATTCCGTGAAATATGAAATTCGAGAAATATGATAGCCAACACGCAAAATATCCGTAAACTGTCGATAACTTTTGAATTTAAACACAGTTTAGTCTAAAAATTGTCAAAAATACAGATAATGTTGGACCCGATGACCATACAAAATTTTAAGTTGATCGGTCAAACGGTTCAGGATTAAATTTCAAAAAGCACATGAAATATTTTTTTAAATTTTAACCAATGGGAGGATTTGGCTGAAAATTTGTAAAATAAGAGACAATGTTGGTCCTAATGACCATGCAAAATATAAGGTCGAACACATTTGTCGAAGTCCATTTTCATTTTTCAGCCTATCAGGAGATGTTTATTTAAATTTCAACCAATGAATGGATTTCAAAAAAATTTGGGTCTGCAAACAGAGAAGGTTGGTTTTACATGTGTGCAAAATTTCAGATCGATCGGTGAAACGGTGCGACCCGTGTATCGGCTATTAGCAGCCAAAAACAAAAACAAAAAAAAAAACAAAAAACAAAAAAAAAAAACAGAGGTCCGTGCCAAAAGAGCCAAAAGGAGACGCTCGCTTCGCTCGCTCAACAAACATTAAAATTACTAAATGAACATAATAACATGAAACAAGTCAAGTAAAAAGTCAACATTACAAGTAAAAAGTAAAAGTTTACTTAAGAGGCAAACGGAAGCGAGCGGGAATCGCACGGTTCGTCAGAGCGTTTATTTGAAATTTTGTCTTCCCACTAAATAATTTTAAAAAATTAGATAGAAACGACCCAAAACAGCCCCATTGACTAAATAATGCCGCAAACTGGAGTACTGTATGACCTCTGGTGCGACCTCAAAGTGTTAAATACGATTATTTTTAATAATCGTATTTAACACTTTGAGTTATTTTTAATAATCGTATTTAACACTTTGAGTTCGCACCAGAGGTCATACAGTACTCCAGTTTGCGGCATTATTTAGTCAATGGGGCTGTTATGGGTCGTTACTATCTGATTTTTTAAAATTATTAAGTGGGAAGACAAAATTTCAAAAAAACGCTCTGACGAACAGTGCGATTCTAGTCTGCTTCCGTTTGCCTCTTTTAAAAGTGAGGACAAACATTGTCATAATTATTAAATTATTAAATAATAAAATCAACATATTAAACACACTAAGCATAACTGGAGAAATCAAGTTAAGAGTCAAGAAATTCTTGAACACTATATAGACAGAGTGATCGATCAGAAACTTCTTTAAGTCGTTTTTGAATGCACTGAATATTCTTGACAAGTTCAGGCAATTGATTACAGAACCTACGACCCGACTGCATAATTCCCTGAGATGTAGTCTTCAAACAGCAGTACTCATGCTTCAGGTTGGAGGCCCCTCTCGTCCCTTGCATGTGATGACCGTTGTCCGGATACAAATGGAGATTGCCCTAACAAACAGGCATGCTGCAAGAATGTAGACACACGAAAGAGGAGGTATTGCGACCTCACGGAACAGAACATGTCACGACACGAAGCATTGTATCCCATGGTGAGCATGGCACGGATCACTTTCTTCTGTGCTCGAAAAGCTCTATTACTGTCCAGCGTAGCTCCACAAAAGATGACACCATATTGCAGTAGCGAGTGAACATAAGCAAAGTACGCTGATCGAAAGGCGTGAAGATGTGTTCTCATAACGAAACGCGCTGAGGAGAGTTTCTTGACAAGGTGGTCAATATGTGGGACCCATGATAGGTTCCTGTCAATGCCAAGAACTTCATACATGAAGACCACTTCTCAGGGAATTATGCAGTCGGGTCGTAGGGTTTATAATTCATTCGACAATGAATCAGAGTGCAATGATAACAACAATGATCCGACAATGATAAACAGTTGTTGTAATTAAAATAAAATGCATTAGATCGTTTTCTAAAGAGCATCGATTATGTTTATACCTAAATTTAAGGCGAATTATTATGATAGGGAAGTCTCGTGAAATTTTATTCCAGTTAATTTGTAATTATCAAATTAAATAACAATGATAAACACACTTATCGTCAGCGAAATTTAAAATTTTCATTAATAAAAATCAAATTCAAATGTCATTAGATATTTTGGCGGGAAAAACGGCAGGCAACGAGAATCAGAATTGTGATGTCATTTCCAAGCCACCAACAATGTGTTACCATGGTGATTTCTTTGTTGCCATGGCAATATAGCTAATTATGATGTCACTGTCAATTTTCCTGTTTTAAAATTGTAAGAAATATATCAATATTTGTAAATTAATTCCTTTATAACTATTCATCTCACAACAAAAATAATACCAAGTCTGTGTTCAGCAACATCTTAACTTTCATAAAATGACTATTATTCTGAAATCTAATTTTAATGAGACTTCCCTACAAGTACGTGTTTTTCACGTTGTTTCTTACAGCTTTCATATACGAGGTATTAAAAACCACACAGATATTGCACAAAATGAAATTATTTAATTTTTTTGGCGATGAATCGTATAAACTGGTAAAAGTACCTACACTTACGTAATAGCCAATCGGGTAGGCCAGGCGAGAATTGTGGGAAGTAGAAACTGGTTTGTTTGAAGTCAGGAGGTTTGAAGAATGTGAGAGGTGACTGATGTGCTGTGTCTGTGGAAGTAGACAATAGGAAGAATATGGGAGAGTAGGATGAAAGAGCTGTCGAATTTGAATAAATGCCATGGGCTCTCGTATGTTACCTAGAAATAAAATTATTTTGTACCTACAGTGGAAATGGAATAGATGTCTTTCATTATACCATGTCATCTAAAAGACAATAAACAACAATAAACAATAAACAATATTCTCAAATGTGTCTGTGCACCAAATTCAAATTTTAAAACAAAAAAATATACGAATTGCATGTCTTACATTATTATATTTTATCCATCCCATCTTGCAATATCTTATTTAAGATAACAACAAAAGATACCTAAGTCGGTTAACAATCAAGTAGTAAATCATAGATGAACGCGAATATTAAGATATATAATAATTTTTGTAAACATAGCAAATATCCTAAATTGAAAATATCCTACGTGAAACAAAAATGTGACAAACACAAAACAGACGCTCAAGTTCCCTGTAAAAGATAAGATTATGTTCCGAAAAGAATTTAGTAATGTTCTTATTGCATGTCTATAGGTAAAAAACAATTACTTTTCAAAACAAAATAATTATGTCGATACTGTTAATTGGATTTGCCATAGAGTTCGCACGTGATTCCTGAACAAAACACGTGAATAATTCCACGCCAGCTCAACAAGGAATATAAGTGACCTTCTCCGATTTTGATGAAAGTTAGCAGGATTGTTCAAAAGCCAAAAGAAAAACATATACGAGTATATTTTTTGGTTTGTCCAAATATTGAGTACTTTTTGAGTGACAGGCCCTCAAAAAATCAACGTTTTGGGCCCTAGCACTTTACTTTAACTACTGTAACTTCTCGTTTAACTTAAAAACTTAAATTTTCTTATGATTTGAAGCTTGGAGTATGAGATATCTAAATATTTGACGGGCAACTTTGAGTATGGTCAACTAAGGGGAGAAAATTCAAAATTTTGACTAAAAAATGGGACGCCCCCCCCCCCCAAAAAAAAATGTATCTTTTTTAATTTTCAAAAAACTATGTTGTATTTGTTATTCTATAGTAATACACAATCCCTAAAATTTTTGGAGTGGGCACGCTTTTGATTTCAACGCTATGATTTCAATTATCAACCGGAAAGGTTTAAAATTGCATTTTGCATGCATATGGACATATGGATATGCATGTATCTAATATATTATCAAGTCAGGGGGCCGCAAAATTAAATAACCCTTTTTCCACAGATCGCTTGCTGGTAACAATTTTCATTTAAAAATGCCCTGGCTTTACTGCTATAGATAATCTGCAAGATGAACTGAGGTCGAGTCTTCCGTGCATTTCCAAACCTCTCTCATCAACGCGTTCACAGAGAGTTTCCCTAGTTTAATCCAAATATAATGTATTCAGAACACACCAATTCCACACAGTTAAAAAGCAACTAAAGTCACGAGACCTTCTAATGTCGCCGATAACGTGTCATACTTTCCACCGATAAAACCACAATCATCATTATATCAACTACAGCGAGTAGCTAGGTATTGGTAAAGCTCACGAAATACTTAATTGTCTTCTGTGAAGTGTTATCACATGGCTTGTAATCGCCGGTATAAGGCCAGGTATCGTGGCAGGTGATTCAGTGTAGTGTGGACTGTCAAGACATCAAGATGGCGCTGGGAGTGTTCTTGTTGGTGCTTGCTGTGGTGAATGTCGTGGTAGTGCAGGGCGGGGGCCCCTCGGTGTTGGCCGGAGTCAAGGCGGCGAGCACGGCCAAAGCGGCGGCGAGCACGGCCAAAGCAGCGGCGAGCACGGCCAAACCAGCAGTTATTCCGCCCAGAGTGTGCGGTAAGTCAGTACTTTCGGCCAGGGGTGGGCGCGTGTCCACGGCCCACCCTCTCCCCACCCAAAAATAATTCAATTTATTTTTATAACTGTTTTTAAATTGTAATTCTCAGTTATAATTTAATGAAATAGGTAATACAACATATATAAAACAATATAAAACAATAAAACAATAATAAAATAATAAAACATAATAAAACAATAATAACATAGATTGAATAATTTTCTGAATTACACCGCTTTTAAGTTTTAGGCTGTATAGATCAAGCCTTTATGTTGTAATATTACAATCCTCCCCCATTTTAAGTAATATTCGATTCATATTTTCACCAGAAGTAGATCATTCGTAATTAATCGTATATAGTTTTTGAGCGTATAGTCTTATTGGTTGAACAATGAAATTGGCCTGCAGCTCACACAGTTTGATATATAGAATCAAAATTGTTCACAGTTTTTGAGGCCGTCGTGTAGTGTATATAATTTCAGCTAAAACCTATCATTGGTTTTAATTAAAATACATTTTTCCTGATTGGTTGAAAAAATAAAATGGTCAGATCAACTTTAAATTTTGCATAATTTTGAATTTTGCTATTAAAACTATCATCTTCTTTTATTTTACATATTCTGTTATGTGCTCTGCCACTTATTGACATTTTTAACTGATTAAAAGAGGTGTCAGAATTGAAATGTAATTAATTAGTAACTAGGAAAACGCTCGGTGTAACGCGTTGATGAGCGAGCACCGACACGCACGACATCGTCAATCAAGCACGATCCATTCAATCAAAGATAACTAACTATACATTATTTATTACCAATTTTCCTTGCAACTTTTCATAAACACTCTGGATCAATTAAATAACAGATTATTGTACTGATATTTTTCCATCAATCTCTTTGGACAGATATTCAAACACTTAAAACAGAAATAAGTCTGTAAATTCTTGACCGATTGGGCTGGAAATGTGTAAAATATTATGCTATCTAGTCAAAACGTTGTTTTCATAACTGTGAAACACAATCCATATCGTAAAATAAATTATTTTAGATAAGGTTTACCTATACCTATGTATATGAAATACCTACATTACATTTTGACTACATGATGTATTGCAATTTGATTAAGAAAAGAATCTGTCTTACATTGATATTCGAACAAATAAGCGATACGTGATGGAGCCACTTCAGGCAGGAAAATTTTTAGATGCACTTTTTTGTTTTGATGTTCGTGTTTCCACAAGGCAGTGGAAAAGGAGAAACAAATAAAATGTAGATTTAGATACAAGTTTACTTTTTCAGCCGTAACAAACAACGAAAGCAAATTTTATATAATTTATTTACATAAATAAACCCTTTACAACCGCCATTATCGTAGTACCAAAGAATCCACCAGAGGTCAGTCGTGTTCCTTATTTTCTCGAATTGAGAATAGCCATCTATAAACTTTGCTTTGCTACATAGAGCAACCCAGAATGCAGTGGAATTTCTGTTTTGAAATTTCATTTCTGACAGTTATTAAAACTGTCAATAAGTGCATCTATGTTCTTGACTGGTAGGGCTGAAAATTCGTAAAATAAGAGACAATGTTGGTCTGAACGACCATGCAAAATATGAGTTTGATTGATCAGATTAATCGAAGACCATTTGATAGGTCAAATGGTGGTGTGGCTATAGGCCGTTTTAAATTAAGTATACAAATGTCAGTAAAATGTCTATTACTCTTGAAGCTCATTACAGATTTGTAAAAAATCACTTATAATGCTGGTAGACATGACCTTGCAAAATTTGGTGATGATCGGTCAAACTATTGGAGTTATATACACAGAGGTTCCTTCATCCCCATTGCCAAGCTAACTATAACTACACATCAAGTTTCCGATGCAACCAATGGAGCGAACTTGCTGAAAATCATTTTGACCATAACGAGAATAGTAATTTAAGTTGTGTGAAAAAATTGGCCTGATCCATTACTTCGTTTGGCAGGAGACGCCAAATGCACAAATACACACACAAAAAAACAGAGATTCGAGCCATAAGTTTCAAGTGGAGACGCTCGCTACGCTCGCTTGATAATTAGTTGATTTTTATTGAAAATCTGATATTTTCTTGTCTCGCTTGGTGCCTTATAAAATTTAATTTTAAATATGTTCCAAGTGAAAACCATAAGTTTGTCTTTATCTAAGATTAAAATTTGAGAGCAATTGGTTAACGGGTTTGGTCTCAAAGCAAGTAAGTGTCATGAGTGTCGTAGTGACCTACCAGTGTCATTATGTCTCTATGTTCCAGCTTCTTTCAACTCCAGCTGCATCGCCGCCACCGACACCCAGACATACGTGGACATGGGCTGCACACGCGGCTCCACCACCTACCCAGACTGCTGTCCCAACTCATACGACTGCTGTAAGTAACACAGACATTAAAACAGTATCAAAACAAATCATTAAAACAACGTTTTGCGACGAAATGACTACACACTTACAGAGTAAGTTGCAAAGAATAAAAGGCGTAGTGACAACAAAATGCTAACATTTTCACTTGGAAGGTGTCAGTTTAGCAAAGACTTCCCTCACATCCAGATATAAGACACTTCTGTTGGAACTGATCTACGCATAAAAGAACTGCCAAAATAACTTATATTGACTAAAAATATTGTAAAAATATTATTGTCGATAATATGGTTATTTGATTTCAAAAAGTATGTTCCAACATTTCATCTAAAGAAGGCTCATGTAATAGGTGTCTAACTTTTAAAATAGCAGTCGTTGCTAGGTATTACTTTCAAATTCTACCAGAAACAATATTGTAGTTGAAATTTAGCCGTACAAAAAATTAGATTTTCTTTATCAGCCAAAGAGGGAAACTATTTTACTTGGCTGCTATAAGATTACAACTCTATTTCTCTCAGAAACTAGAAAGGAGACATATTTAACAGTTCTGAAGATCTGAGACCTTGTGTTGTTGCAGCGAACATTGCCAAGAGGTCCAAGACGCAGTGCCAGTACCAAGGCAAGCTGTACAGCCCCAATGTGAAGATCTGAGACCTTGTGTTGTTGCAGCGAACATTGCCAAGAGGTCCAAGACGCAGTGCCAGTACCAAGGCAAGCTGTACAGCCCCAATGTGAAGATCTGAGACCTTGTGTTGTTGCAGCGAACATTGCCAAGAGGTCCAAGACGCAGTGCCAGTACCAAGGCAAGCTGTACAGCCCCAATGTGAAGATCTGAGACCTTGTGTTGTTGCAGCGAACATTGCCAAGAGGTCCAAGACGCAGTGCCAGTACCAAGGCAAGCTGTACAGCCCCAATGTGAAGATCTGAGACCTTGTGTTGTTGCAGCGAACATTGCCAAGAGGTCCAAGACGCAGTGCCAGTACCAAGGCAAGCTGTACAGCCCCAATGTGAAGATCTGAGACCTTGTGTTGTTGCAGCGAACATTGCCAAGAGGTCCAAGACGCAGTGCCAGTACCAAGGCAAGCTGTACAGCCCTAATGTGAAGATCTGAGACCTTGTGTTGTTGCAGCGAACATTGCCAAGAGGTCCAAGACGCAGTGCCAGTACCAAGGCAAGCTGTACAGCCCCAATGTGAAGATCTGAGACCTTGTGTTGTTGCAGCGAACATTGCCAAGAGGTCCAAGACGCAGTGCCAGTACCAAGGCAAGCTGTACAGCCCCAATGTGAAGATCTGAGACCTTGTGTTTTTGCAGCGAACATTGCCAAGAGGTCCAAGACGCAGTGCCAGTACCAAGGCAAGCTGTACAGCCCCAATGTGAAGATCTGAGACCTTGTGTTGTTGCAGCGAACATTGCCAAGAGGTCCAAGACGCAGTGCCAGTACCAAGGCAAGCTGTACAGCCCCAATGTGAAGATCTGAGACCTTGTGTTGTTGCAGCGAACATTGCCAAGAGGTCCAAGACCCAGTACCAGTACCAAGGCAAGCTGTACAGCCCCAATGTGAAGATCTGAGACCTTGTGTTGTTGCAGCGAACATTACCAAGAGGTCCAAGACGCAGTGCCAGTACCAAGGCAAGCTGTACAGCCCCAATGTGAACATCTGAGACCTTGTGTTGTGGCAGCGAACATTGCCAAGAGGTCCAAGACGCAGTGCCAGTACCAAGGCAAGCTGTACAGCCCCAATGTGAAGATCTGAGACCTTGTGTTGTTGCAGCGAACATTGCCAAGAGGTCCAAGACGCAGTGCCAGTACCAAGGCAAGCTGTACAGCCCCAATGTGAAGATCTGAGACCTTGTGTTGTTGCAGCGAACATTGCCAAGAGGTCCAAGACGCAGTGCCAGTACCAAGGCAAGCTGTACAGCCCCAATGTGAAGATCACTGACGACTTCGGTATTCCATGCGTCACCAACATCACATGCAAGATTGTCAACAGGTGGGTACAGACATCACCAAGACCTCAGGACCGGGGAACGAATGTATGTGTTGACAAATAAGTTTAAATAATTTTATGATATACTTGTGTTATATCATGTGTGTCATGTGTATCATGTGTATCATGTATATCATGTGTTTATATACTTGTGATATATAGTGCAGTTAAAGATTGATAAGTGGAGTGAAGAGACAGAGAAGATGGGTTTGAGAATAAGCGAAGAGAAGAGTGAAGTAATGACAATGGAAAGAAAGAAGCTTAAACACGGTCATGCTAGGATCAAGCTTGGAGAGGGATGGTTGAAGGAGGTGGAAGAGTTTAAGTATCTGGGTAGCCTGCTCACCAACAAGGCTAAAGTAGACAGAGAAATACAAGAAAGAAGAAAGAAAGCAGAGGCATTTTATCAAGCAGTGAGGAAGTTGCTGTGGAATGAGAAGTTTCCACAAGTCTGCAAGATCATTATGTACAAGATGTATTTCCTGCCAATTCTAACATGTGGGGCAGTGACGTGGTCAGCAGGTGGAAAGGAAATGAATCAGCTACAGGCAGCTGAGATGAAGTTTTTGAGGAGTGTGAAGGGGGTGACAAGAATGGATAGGATCCAAAGTAGGAAGATAAGAAAAGAGCTTGGGGTTGAAAGATTGGTGTTCAAGCTGGGAAGAGAGAGGCTTAGGTGGTTCGGCCACATGAAGAGGATGGGAACCGATAGAGTGCCAAGGCGGGTGTTTGAAGCGGCTACAGGGGGAACTCGGAGAGTGGGGCGACCAAGAGACAGGTGGATTGGACTGATCAAGGAGGATGTGTTGGAGAGAGGAGGAAGGTGGAGTGAGTTGGAGGCTGAGAGACAGTGGGAGGACAGAACATGGTGGAAGGAATTTGTGGAACAATTAGAAGTGGAAGAAGAAGAAGAGGAGGAAGAAGAGGAGGAAACGCCAGGCGTGGCCAGCCGGTTTCCAGGAGTCCTGCGGCCCTAGTGTTGGTGGGAATACCCACCCCCTGACCCATTAAATTGGAACCAGGGATGGATTATTATTACTTTAAAAAAATTGCCTAATGAAAATGGAAAACAATAACTTTACTAATAATTTTTAAAAAAATATATTAATTTTGCCCTTTATTACTAGTTGTTAAATTCATCTCAAAGTGTCTCAACAATAAATTGAATCACGAATTGGCTCGATGTAGTTTGGAAATCGTTAGAAATGTACCTCAGAGGTAGAAGGCCGGAAGTCAGTTTCAGTGGAGGTGAGCCCAGAAACCAGTAATTTTTGCCTTCATCAAATCCAGTGGTGTAGTCGAGGATATACGCGGGTATACGCCGTGTACCTAAAAATTGTTTTTGACCTTTGCGTATACCCAGAAATAATTGTTGGGGTATACGCTGTGTAGGGGTGACTACAGCATTTTTCGTATATAAATCATGCCAGTTTAAGAAATGCAAGTTGAGGTGTCATAAAGATGTTATTTGATACAGAAAACCATATATTCTCATGATTTGCTAAAGAAAACTTTAAAATTTAGAAATTTGAATTGTATCTGAAGCATGAAATAACTAATGTTGAAGAAAATCGCAAGAAATTTCTGGAAAAATAAAGAAATTGAGAAAAATCAAGAATTTTATTACAGCAAAAAGTGTTTTAAGAAATCGTTAGAATGCACCAAAACGAATGACCTTGAGGAAAAATTTCTTGGGCTTATTTTACTTCTCGTGTCATTTTTTGCGTACACCCATAAACTTTTTTTAGGACCACACCACTGATTCAATCATATTTTTAATGGTGACATGAGTCATTGTGTAAGAGAATACTTCAAATTATTGTAATTGTTGACATCGGTCAAATAGCAATTGAAACAGCTTGATTACATCATTCCAAAAGTTAGCTACGTAAGATCTATACTTCCGGCCTTCTACCTCTGAGGTACAGATCTGTTCTCTCACATGTGTCTACTTCCGCAGCATCCCGCAGTTCAGCTACAGTCCAGTGCAGTGTCCCGCGGTGACCTTCAACGCAACCACCACCCTGCAGACCTGGACCCAGGGCAAGTGCTGCGCCACCGGCACCAGAAGCAGTAAGCCACTTGTTGCGCTACTTTACAAACACACACACACACACTTCTGTCTACGTTTTATATCGCATTCGCGTTTTCGGGCTGACCAGATGGCAGCACTGTCCAGGCCGCTATAACCACCATGACACTGCGCAGTAACGCGCATTGGTTTGTTGACGTTGTTTGGTGTCATGGCGTCATAACGGAATCGAAATGTCAGTGAAGGTGGAATAACTTGTGAGTTGTGTTGTTTACGTTATTACTTTGTTATTACTTCATTTTATCACTTCCACCAGATTCCTTACCATAATTGTGGTTAATTTCCGAAGATAATAAATACTGCCATTTTGATCATAATGACATTGATAACATCAATAAAATTGGCGGCCGAAACGAAAACGATTGCATCTATAGCACTTATACTTTCTCACACTAGAGTGTGCCCCCTTTGCTCGAAAACGCGAATAGTCTAATGATGGATGGAGCACTTGCCTTTTTGATAATATTCAAGTCTTTTCAATTGAACTAGTGTAAAAGAATTAAATAATACCGAATTGTTTGGAATTAAACTGTTCTATACACTTCAACGTATCACAATGGGCACCGCATGATCTTTGCAGGTCGGTCAGGGGATGGCGAGGATCTCCGATATTTGTAATTTTAGATACGTTGGTGAATCTGAAGAATGTCAATCAAAGAAGAATGTGCTGCGCTGCAAAAACAATCCATTTATTATTATGGAGGGTCGGGGGCTAAGACCCAGCACGAACCGTAGGAAGTTTACTGATTGTTCACATAGTTTGGGACGCTGAAATGAGCCCTTTTTTGAGGCAAAGGTGTTATAAGAAATGACATGTAAGATGTCGGTCTTATAGATCTATTACTGCATGCAGTTCGAAGTGTGGTGGAATGTTTTAAGAACATCGGAGTTCACCTTGTGAATCCTTGGAACCCCTCCCAAGGTCACTACGTCTCTAACTGTCTTCTATGTTGCAGCTACACTGCAGCCCTCCGAGTTCACCTGCAGCTACCAGGGATATCTCTTCCCCGTCGGATCCGTCATCCCCTCCTTCACCGACCCCTGCTTGTACTGCATCTGCGCGCAGGGATTCACAGGTACGTGACGTCACAACACCTGTTCATGTGCAAGTAGATTCCAGTTGACGACACAGAATGATGATCTGTTTACATGTTAAAATGATGTGGTAGGTTTAGTTCTCTAGTTCAACTGCCACATGTTTTCCGCCTATGTCTACGTGACTTCTGCACCAGGTGCGATGGTGGCGCCCTACTGCAAGAAGATCGTGTGCGGCACGGAGCTGGACTACACCAACACCATCCTCAAGGGAATGGCTCCTGTCTATGACGAGGGCTCCTGCTGTCCCATTGGCTGGCAAGCACGTGAGTCCGTGTTCCATTACAAGAACAATGTATTGATCTAGAGAGCCTCATTACATTGAAGAGAGTCGACATACTGGAGTCAAGTGATGATTGGCGGTTAGATTTACATTGTTGGCTTGCACAAGTGACGTATCTACCGCCGCCATGTCTCTCAACCTCCACTTCCTCAGATCCTCCTTGATCAGTCCAATCCACCTCGTTCTCGGTCTCCCCACTCGCCCCTACGTCCCCACTGCAGCGATCACATACCTTCTCTCTCAACTCCCAACGTCTTCACGCGATCGAACCACCTAAACCAGGGTTCGGCAGCCGGCGGCTTCTTGGTGGTTCTTGAATGTCCCTTTATAACTTAAAAATAAAGATCGCGAATCGAAAAATTAGAAATTCGAAAAAAACTCGTCCTGAATTGGAAGGTTATGTCATTCCGTTTGTTCAATTTAGAGTCCCAGAATCACTTTTAAATTGTTGAAATTCTAAAAAAAACGCCCTGCTGGGCATCAGCTGAGGGCTTCGTCAAAATATCAAAATAAACTAGTAATTTGATTTATTATTTTCGTGTATTATATTTGATTGCCTCTACTGCGGCTCCCATTATTATCTAATTTATTAGTTTTTGGAAAATAGGTTCCGTGACCAAAAAAGGTTGTCGACCCCATGTTGCCCCCATGTCGACCCATGTTGCCCATGTTACCCTAACTCATGTTCACTTCACATCATCTTCTTACTTCGAACCATCTGTCTTGTAACCCTCATCTCAGCCGGCGGCAACTGATGCATTCTCCTTCCTCCCATATGACGTCACTCCACATGGCAACAGCTGATGTGACTGATTTCTTGCAGCGAACCCGAAGAATATGTACTTGATGACGGCCGCTTCCAGAGTTCCGCCAAACACACCTGTTGGTGAGTATCCCGATCCAAAGCAACATCGAGTTAGTCCAGAAATAATTGCAACATATCATTGTTGGCGTCATTCTCTTCAGAAAAGTTCGCTTTATAACACTATTTAAAATAGATACGCCAAATTCTGCGTAATTCACTTTTATGAACATAAACATTTTAAAAGCTCATGATTTTATATGAAGAATTGAATTTTCTTGTAACAACTCTCCGATTTTGATAAATCTAATGTATTAATTAAGTTTTTCTGAGTTTTTGTCTAAATAACGTCAATCGGACTCCCTAAATGTAAAATTAGAGGCAGTTGGTAAATACTTGACTTACAACAAGAAATCAATCAATACGTAGTCTAATTGAAATTACATTCCAGCTGCTTGTAATTATATGTAGGTACTTAGTATTGCATTATGGGTACAGCCTATTCAGCATCAACACTCCGGTACAAAACGTGAAAGAAATTGTTCTTCCATAATTTAATTCATCGTTTTCTTGGCTGAAATATATAATAATAACAGATTATGTAAAAAAAAAAATTAAATAAAAAATACTTGTACGCACGATCATAGCAACCAGCATGTCGGCAGTGTTCAAGTGCGACTGAGCATGCGCGCTGACCTGAGCTTGACCTTGCAGACCCGCAGAGCGTGAACGCCACGTGCACGTTCGGCACGATCAAGATGAAACTCGAGGACGTCGTGTTCGTCGCGACGCCGCCGAACAAGCCGTGTGCGCAGTGCGTCTGCGTCGTCGCCCCGACGCCCGTCTGCTCCATGATCCCCGACTGTACCGCCCTGGTCGCGCAGCTCAAGGCAGACAAGACCATCATCCAATACTAGTCCAGCAGTGACGTCACTGATATCTGTCTCACGGGAGGCTTGTGTGTCTGCACTCAATCAGATTTATCAGCACGGATTTGTCAATAAAAATTACTTTCCTCACTTGTTATGAGAACATACAAAAATACTTTTAGTGTATTATTTGTGTATCACTTAAAAAAAAGTTTGTTGTGTAACTGTGAAAATGAAATAAATATTAATTGACACAATGAATTATTTCAATTGATAATAAATGTCCCCTGAATTCCACCGTGCGGACCGCCGACCTCACAATTAACAAGAATAAAATCCTACATATGCCACCATTTGTAAAAATATGAAATGTCGCATTTCTCTTCCAAGGCTTGCTACTTATTCCCGTGTGTATAAAATGTATTTCCAGCAATCTGTCTGCTTCTTGTAGTATGTTTTACCCCATAAAAAACACTTCGTGTAAAAATACCAGCCAAGTCTCTTCAACTAAAAAAAAAATATGAAATCTAAAAATTCTGCACTGAAAAGTAATGATATCAAAAAATTTGCCAAGTCAAAACTTTATTTGAAAATCAAAAAATACTTGGCGCATCGTGTACATAAATAGCTTGGAAGTATAAGCCAATTATAAATTATACATGAAATATACATACATAGTATACCTATAATGCCCTAAAAAAAACGATGCGCCAAGTATTTTTTGATTTTCAAATAAAGTTTTGACTTGGCAAATTTTTTGATATCATTACTTTTCAGTGCAGAATTTTTAGATTTCATATTTTTTTTTTAGTTGAAGAGACTTGGCTGGTATTTTTACACGAAGTGTTTTTTATGGGGATATCACTCCTTTTTTTAGTTTATTCTAACAACTTGTGACACATATGAAATGAACAATTACTAAATTCTTTTAAAAAATCATCACCCTTTACAATTTCGTTACCACTAATGAATAGCAGCGTATGGTCCTAAATAATTGCTTTAAATGATCTTTCACGAAGAATAGCAAAGGTTTCATTCCAATCAGTCAACCCAGTTCCGAGATATGGAAACACTTCGGTTTTCAAAATGGCTGCTGAACTTACTGCACTGCCACATAGAATGTATATCTATAAATGATGTGTATCATTTTAGGCTTTCTGAATACGTATTTATTATATAGGAGGGGATTATAATAATTTTTTAAATTTGAATGACGTCATTTCCGGTCTCATAAATAGGAAAATTCTATTTGTACTGTTCATATTCCATAGAGATGACCTTCCGAATCGTTTGGCGGTAGTTTCATACCGATCAGTCAACCAATTTTCAAGATATGACGTTACTTCCGGTTTAAAAATGGCGGCTGAAATCTCTGACCCTTGAATTATAATTTAAACTTGATAAAATTTTATTATAAGCCGTCTCAAATAGTATATTTATTGTATCAAAATGTAAATTTGTAAGATTTTTAAAATGTGTGACGTCATTTCCGGTTTCGGTATGGGAAACTGCAAATATTATTAATGATAATACATAAAGTTGACCGTCTTAATTGTTTAGCGCTGGTTTCGTTCAAATCTGTTTAGCCGTTATTGAGATATGATGTCACTTCCGGTTTCAAAATGGCGGCTTCCGGTTGGTTTAATAATAAGTCAAATGAGATATCAAAAGTACATACGTTACAAAAATATCAAAATAATCGGATCAATCTTTGTTGCCGAAATGCCAATCGATGTATTTCAAATTTCGTGACGTCATTTCCGGTTTCATATACAAAATGTTTAGTCTTTTGCTACTGATAATGCATATAGTTCACCGTCCGAATCGTTTGGCGCAAATTTCGTTCCGATCGGTCAAGCCGTTGACGAGATATGACGTCACTTCCGGTTTCAAAATGGCGGCACAAAAAATTTATGGGGTGAAGGTTAAATCAGACGCCAAAAGTGCACACGTGGTAAAAATGTGAGATCAATCGGTTCAGCCGTTTAGGCTGTGGCCTTGTTACCGGATTTTAGCTCCACCCTACTACTACTACTACTGAGATTATTATGAAAACCGCCCTAAAACACTGTTTTCACGGCCCTCTAGCGCGCAAAGGGCGTAACCTATTGTTCCCAAATTTGGTATATGTGGTGGGGTGGGCTATAGCTCGAAATTTAGATATTTCGCAACAATGTGAGATTTTCCAATTTTAAGATCCAGTAGGCCGAAAATGCCACTTTGATGCTTACAGTAAAAGTGGGTTTGCTCCAGCCTTTATATGAGAGTGTGCGCGCGCCGTACGACTTGGCTGGCGTGGAGCGACCGCTCCACTAGATTGTTACTTTGCCTATTCATAGACAGAATCTGCGGGCAACGTCAAAGAACGTCGACTGCAATATGCAGTGCATATTGATAATATCCTATCAATAAATACTTAAATTATTATTTATTTTCAAAACACCAAAAAATATACAGTGTTTTGCTGGTAGTGGGAATAGGACAATCCCCATAGCACAAGTGCAATGACAATCACAATGACAATGATTCTTCGACAGATATTTGATAAGCTTAAAATTTCCACCAGTATTTATGTTTTTGACTAAATGGGACCTAATGATTGTTAAATTTAACGTGGCTCAACCGATCGAACATTCCAAAATAGTTTTTTTTTTAAATTACCGTAATAAATTACTTTTTCCAACATTTCAACTATTTTTAAGTATAAAAGAAGCATAAAATGTCATTTTACTTGCAACTCCTGTCTTATAAGCGTTCCGAAATTTAACACAACTTTAACACAGGAGGTATATAGGGAAATCATTTCGTTTTTGGTTTATAACTTTTAAAATGGCACACGTTGGTATTGTTTTTGATTTTTTTTCCTAATAGAATGTCCGTCCAACTATCTACCAGAAAATACGATTTTTGTTCAATGTTGGGAATACATAAAAATTAGATCTTCATTATTAGCCTAAATGTTACAAGATTTTACATGTCTGCCATAAGATAACATGGGGAAGAAAAATCAATTTATCTCAGAAACTAGACACGAGAAGTGTTTAATTTTTTCAAGGATTGTGTATGGCATGATTATCAATAAGTAGACAAACAATTATGAAAATCTGAGACTATGCCCGATTGGATGAGCCAGCTTAACTTGATCGAAATATTTTAAATTTTCAGTCAATCAGAAGATAACTTATTAAATGATAACATACCTACAATGGATTTAGAAGACATACATCATGTAAAATTTGAACTTGACCGTATCGCCACTGATCATTTCGAAAAAAGATAGGTATTATTAAAAAATTTAACTAACTAACGGATTTCGAAAAAAAATCACTTTAAGGTAGTACCTTCATTATAGATATACAAAAAAATAAAATGTTGAATATACAAGTTCAGAAAACGTTTTCATACATTTCAACTATATTTAAGCATAAATGAATCATAAAATGTCATTTAATTTGCAACCCCTGTCGTATAGCGAGGTTTCAATTTATTGCCTTCCGAGAATGAACAAAACTGTAACACAGGAGGTATAGGGAAATCATTTAGTTTTCGGTTGATAACTTTTAAAATAGCACACGTTGGTATTGTTTTCAATTTTTTTCCTAATAGAATGTCCAACTATCTATCTAGAAAGCAGTTTTTTGAAAAAACGTTGAACCTCAGTAAAATTAAAAACTCAAAAATAGCATGGAAATCGTCATTATTTTAATGGCCCCCATAAGACTACATGTTAAAAATATTAATTTATTGCTACAATATCTCAAAATCTAGACACGAGAAGTTGTTCATATTTCACAGTATCGTGTAAATAGTGATTATTGATACCTCTGCCAAAAATAGGCTTATTTGGAAGATATGAGATATCAGTTGTGCTACCTTAAAGTATAAACACAGGTTGGGGTTTGCACATGTGTGCCAACTGTTCGCTCGCTCGTTGCACCGTGGATACATGTATGTCACCAACAGTGTTACAAACAAAACAAAACAGAGGAATGTGCTAAGAGTCCAAAGAAATCGCTCATTTCGCTCGCTCAATAAATCAGCGATTATTTCATTGCCTCTTCAGACCGATGAATCTTCGCCGTGGAACGAGTCGAGTTCAAAAGTGTGGCGTGACTTTCCTCGTGAGTACAGAATAAAATCCATGAGACGTTTTCAACACCTGGAGGCAAATCAAATGTAGATGTAGATGTAGTTATAAATGTAGAGAGTAATGTTAAATATTTAGGGCTAATAATAGATTCAAAATTAAGCTGGAACGAGCAAATAAACAAGGTAGTTAACAATGGATTTAGAAGGTTACACTTTGTTATGAGAATATTAAAAAAGAGTAGTAAGAGAACCAAGACTAAGGCATATACCACATTAGTGCGGCCCTTATTAGAATATGCGGCAGATATATGGGATCCGTCGAAGGTAGGAGACGTACTAAAGGTAGAACAGATACAGAGAAGGGCAGCAAAGTATGTAACTGGGGAGAGAATTGTAAGATAGAAAGTGCTAAAAAAGAATGTGAAAGATCTAAAGGTTGTAGAGCTGAGAGCAGCACTGGAAAGGTTGAACGTTAAACCAGTGGGAAACAAAGAGAGTATGAAAAATTGTTTACTAAATGTTTTAGAGGGAAGAGGATTAGTGGACGGAGAGATTGAGGTAACACAGTATAACTATACGAGTGTAACAAACTTGGTAAAGAGCCTAAATTGGGAACCACTCAAAGAAAGAAGAAGAATATCTAGACTAACAAAAATTTACCGAGCAGTCACTGGGTTAAAGCCATGGAAGGAGCTAGAAGATAGGATACGACCCGATGTATATAGAGGGAGGAATGACCATAGGTGGAAAATATTTCGAGAGGGTTTTAAATCTAAATATGGAAGCAATTCAACAATTGGACGAGGAATTGTGGAGTGGAATAGGTTGACGGGAGTACTTTCTGATGAAATGCCAACTAGCGTAAGAGAATTTAGGCATGCTATTAGTATGTAAGTCCTGTAGATTGTAATTGTAACATTACTTTAATCTTAGACCTTAAAGAAACAATAATTCGTAACTTCTTAGAAATAGCTTACTCAGACACCGTGTACACTGTATGCAAATCTGTTTTAATAAAGATAATAATAATAAATCAAAAACATCAGAATGGATTTTGGTTTTGTCAAAAAATAGGAAAAATCAAGACATCCTTACGCTTAAAAATGTTTTTAAATTAAATGGAACGAATCCCATAGCCATGACTGTGACAGGTTGATTGGCCATCGACATCATGATCCGCATTGATCTCTTGAAGCTCTCTGACGCTTCGAACCAATCACAACCGTAGACAGCCTCCCTCACTGCTTCACTCTGTAACACGGGATAACAACTGATTGGCATAATATTGCACGTCAATTTCAAGGAAGTATACATTTTTCTATTAGGTATATTGTTTTAATTTTCCCATTGCATTTTATTTTGCTCTGACAATAATACACAGCCACCCTCTGGCTGATAGGCTGATTGATATTATAGTTTCTCCGGTCATAAAGTTTACTTCTTTGAGAGTCAAAGCGTATCACACGCAACAGTTTGATGTTGGTTGGTTCTCAATTTACACTATGAGTTGCGCAGAAAGCACTGTTTCCGTTTCCGGTTACTCACCATTGGTCAGTTCACGTCACGTGGTACGACAACAAATTGTTGGAACCATCAGAATGAGAATGCTCTAGATTTTCAAACCAACCCGCGAGCTGAACAAATTCAGTCTCTGCACATGCGCGGCCAACCATGGTTGTGACACGGGCTTTAGAAAGCCAGAACTACATCTAAATACATTGCTCATGATGTGCCATGGAAATGATCAGTGTGAGGAGGAACTAGTTCCTTTTTGGGGATCATTTGGGGGAACTTAGTTCCTTTATTTGAGGAACTTACCCAACACTTGAAATGATCGTCCAACACTTTCCCTACGGTTCTCACCTCATAAGACATCATGTCACACATCCAGAAGTAGGTCCCGATCGTTAACGTCGAGCAAATGATCGTCCAACACTTTCCCTACGGATCTCACATCATAAGACATCATGTCACACATCCAGAAGTAGGTCCCGATCGTTAACGTCGAGCAAATGATCGTCCAACACTTTCCCTACGGATCTCACCTCATAAGACATCATGTCACACATCCAGAAGTAGGTCCCGATCGTTAACGTCGAGCAAATGATCGTCCAACACTTTCCCCACGGATCTCACCTCATAAGACATCATGTCACACATCCAGAAGTAGGTACCGATCGTTAACGTCGAGCAAATGATCGTCCAACACTTTCCCTACGGATCTCACATCATAAGACATCATGTCATACATCCAGAAGTAGGTCCCGATCGTTAACGTCGAGCAAATGATCGTCCAACACTTTCCCTACGGATCTCACCTCATAAGACATCATGTCACACATCCAGAAGTACGTCCCGATAGTTAACGTCGAGCAAATGATCGTCCAACACTTTCCCTACGGTTCTCACCTCATAAGACATCATGTCACACATCCAGAAGTACGTCCCGATCGTTAACGTCGAGCAAATGATCGTCCAACACTTTCCCTACGGATCTCACCTCATAAGACATCATGTCACACATCCAGAAGTAGGTCCCGATCGTTAACGTCGAGCAAATGATCGTCCAACACTTTCCCTACG
The DNA here is from genome assembly GCA_934045905.1 of Leuctra nigra. Lineage (NCBI taxonomy): Eukaryota > Metazoa > Arthropoda > Insecta > Plecoptera > Leuctridae > Leuctra > Leuctra nigra. Next base: position 30,677,394 of record OW203769.1, on the reverse strand, counting down.
GATCTCACCTCATAAGACATCATGTCACACATCCAGAAGTAGGTCCCGATCGTTAACGTCGAGCAAATGATCGTCCAACACTTTCCCTACGGATCTCACCTCATAAGACATCATGTCACACATCCAGAAGTACGTCCCGATCGTTAACGTCGAGCAAATGATCGTCCAACACTTTCCCTACGGATCTCACCTCATAAGACATCATGTCACACATCCAGAAGTAGGTCCCGATCGTTAACGTCGAGCAAATGATCGTCCAACACTTTCCCTACGGATCTCACCTCATAAGACATCATGTCACACATCCAGAAGTAGGTACCGATCGTTAACGTCGAGCAAATGATCAGCGCAAGAACTCCCATCGTCAATACATCCATCGACTCTAAAGGTACCTTAACAAGAACAAAAATATGCGTAGAAGAGGAGAAGTGACAATGGTGGACTGTTTATTATACATTTATTAGAACATTCAAAATTTTAAAAAGTATAATTCATGGTTATCTTCAGTAAATACTAGAAACGCAGATCAGTTTATGTTGGATATGACAAAATGATTTAAACAGAAATGGCAACAACATCTAGACTTTTTAGGACCTCGCTTCTCGCTTGATATCAGAAAATTAACAACTTCAAATATATTACAATTCAAAGTTAAATCTTGGATTCCTGCCTCTGCCAGACATTTCTGTACAACGTTCTGTATTGCTAAGGGTCGGTCTTTCATCAATGCCTTGCTAACTTTTAAACAGTCAATTACGACTATATTGCCATGGCAACAACCAATGCCACTCCTCGAGTGACCGATTAAACTTAACTACTGGTTTAGGAGACTATTGAAAGACCGGCCCTAAGTGGCTTATTTGCTCAGACTAAAACACCAGTTTTATTTAATCCTGCCTTCTTGATAACTTCCGCTAATTTCGCATTTAACTGGCATCAGCCCACACACATAGTTATTTAATATAGTTAATTAATATTTTTATTTAATATTCAGGTATTTACGTAAGAAGGTAAGTGTATAAGCTAAAACAGGTGCCCTTGGTATTTTCATAAAGCAATAACAAAATGATAAACCTAAAGCTGGGTTCCCATACTTCGCTTTCGTTTCGCATTCGGTTCGCTTTCGCAAAATGGCTACCTTTTAACACAGAAAATCGTCCATTTTTAATTTCGTCTCCGAAATGCAAAAATGTTGGACCAACTTCAACTTCGACGAAACCGAAACGCGCGAAATCCGGAAGTGATGCGATATATCGAATCTCCATTTCCGGTCGACCTCGAGCTTATATTCGATATTCGATTAATAAACATATGTTTTGACGTTTTGACGTTTCAACTTTCAAGTTTCACTTTTTCCGCATTTTCTTGCGGTTCATGCTTATTATCTGATTATTATTTGTCATTTTGTTTTTAACTATTGGCAGAATACTATTTATGTTTCGCGTATCCAAGGATACGCGAAACGCGCGAAACAGAAATTATGGAAACGACTACAAACTTCGCGACGCGAAAGCGAACCGAATGCGAAACGAAAGCGAAGTATGGAAACCCAGCTTAATGCATTTTAATTTTTCGTCCTGTCAAATATGTTCCATTATTTGTCGTCGTATACAGAATTGTTTCGATGTTTTCATTCAACATACCAATGAGAGATAGATAACAGCCAGCGATGACGACACCAGGTAATACAGAATGCCGCTGATCATGAGGGGTTGGTAAATGCTCGATGCTCTTTTCCAGAGGCTAAAAGAAATACAAAGGGTTTATATTGTGGGGCCCAGTGTGTGGCTAACAGGACAATCATCCATAGGACACAGATCACTCCGATAACCCAGTGGCGTCAACACATTGCATAATCATTTTTCTTAATTAAACCGCATATGATCTGCTTGTAGCTCTCTGGGTAATATGTTTGTACTATTTTATATTCTATACGTAATAATTAGTAAGTAACTAAACTTACTGAAAGTAACGATCTGAAAGTAACGGAGATGTTGATGTAACTTTTAGGTACAGACTTCGAATTGCACATGGAATGATGAAAATGTATCATCCTCTTAGATGAAGAGGTAGTATACTATCCCCATGTGCAATTTGAAGTATGTATGTCAATGATTAAAAAGAGTGATACCTATACCTACTTTTCCGCTATTTTCGGTACGGCCCTCGTCCGATATCAATTATTATAATTGTCATCGTGGGTCACTTGAGACGTACACTTGGCACAACTAAAACTCATCGGTGTACAAATATGAATGAGTGCTAGTCATGTTCCATGTCAATCAAAGCTTGTTGTTATCATTGAAATGAGAGGTCACCTACTAGAGTGAGACAAGGAGATCGCTTGGACTGACTTCTGATGGTGCGATCTAACATTATTCAGTCAATCAGATGTGTTGAGCGATCCATTTAAGTTTTGCCAAGTGTACATCCTTACCCAATGATCGCTTGATGGTGCTTTATGCACTCCATCTGGCGTAACTTCATCTCCAAATCCAGATTAAGGCCCTTCACATCACCATATTTGATGACATCATGTTTTATCACAACCTTCAATTCCTGAATTCTCTCTTCCAAATCTGTCGGCACATTGAGAGCTAAATGTGTTCCTCCTAGACTTAACTCCATCACACCTCGCTCAGCTGGTGTTCGACTGTTCTCAGTCTTCTGGCGACGCTTGGCCATGATGTGCTCGAGACTGTCAGCTCCTCCTTGACTTAACTCCATCACACCTCGCTCAGCTGGTGTTCGACTGTTCTCAGTCTTCTGGCGACGCTTGGCCATGATGTGCTCGAGACTGTCAGCTCGGATATTCAACAACTTGTCGCAAAGAACTTGGAATTGGCAGATTAACTGAAGTAAAGCGGCGTAGGACACTATTTGAATGTCCATGAAGACGCATATACCTGACAACCAGAGAGTTGTGTAAATCACAATTAAGATCTCACGGATTGGTGACGTCACGTCGACGAATGGATAATAACACCTGTAAATTATAGAGGATTAACCATTAATGTGCTTCCGCCTTATGATATAAGTTAATTCTTGCATAATTATTATACATTTTCGCAAAGCTTTTCCCCCGATGAATTGATGGGTTACACCGACGTGTGGTGAAACACTATTTCCCCGAACCTCGGAGGAAAAGATTTGTGAATCTGGGACCAGAGTTGAGCTAAATAGTTTCTAATAGTCAATATAGGCACCGTGTATTCATACACCCAGCGCCACTAGCGAGAGAAATCGGCAAAGCTGTACGGAGATGAATCAGCAATTTTATCATCTCTCAGTGGCCGTGTCCATAGCAACCGATAAAAATCAACAGACGACTTAAAATAGCTCAGAATTGGTAAAAGAGAGGATCAAACTAATAATTGTATCAGATCCAGTTGAATTTTGACAATTCATACATTTTGCACAACAAAACATCCTGTGGCGTATTATTGTAAGAATGCATGCAATGAGTAATGTTTATACTATCTGCTGCAACTACGTCACGAGTTGCTAGTTTTTGCCACCCATCGCGCTGTTTCTCATTTCCAGAAACAAAAGAGAGTCAACACTCGGTGCCTATTACTGAACACTGTGTTTGGAGTCAGTTCTACCACATAACAATAATACGAGAGATTATTACCCATTATTCATTCGACCTTGAGATATAGAAAATGCAGTAAATCCGAAGATGAATAATAATATTAATAAGAAACTCGCAATCGTGCCGTATTTAATCAAAATCTTTGCCAATCTCGAAGTCTTCTTAACCATGGTACAATGCCGCAACTCGACACAATGTCTGTCGTTGACCTCCTCGAGCCCTCTAAACACTTGGCACACTTGCTCGTGGTTCACGTAGAAGGTCGTGACGTGGACCGCGAAGCACGTCATGGAGTTCAGATAGTAGATCAGCAGGGGCACTTGGTTGATCGTGATCGTCTGCCAGTGCAGGTACAAGAACACGTAGCGCAGGGCGAAAGCCTCCAGGAACATCTCGACGGCGATCAGCCGGAACAGCAAGTATCTCAACAGGTCCATTGTGTTGCCTTGGGCGACGCAGCTGTAGGAGTACATGCCTGGAAGAGATGGTGGAGCATGATTATGTGGATTCAACGTTAGCAACTGGCTAAGTATATTTTGAACTCGAACCGAAATCGAAGACAGTAGATTTTTTTGTTAGCGGAACCGGAATCGGAAACATTTTGAACCGGAACCGGAACATTTCCTTAACTTTAACTTTTATTTCGGTTCCATAACGAGTTTTTCAATTATTCATTTCATAATATTTTCTCTTCATTGCCGCACCCTTTCTCAAATTAAATTACCAAATAGCTACATGACAGTTTTTCAAATGAAGATATTTCTTACATGCTTGTATGTTCCAAAAAGTCGAGGGGAAAAATCGAATAAAATTATAATTTTGATAGTAAGTGACATGTAACCGGATCGATGATACTTAGGTAAATATTGCAACAATTACCCAGCTGATGCATGGCCTCAATGAGTGGTCTTGTAGTGAGAAGACGATTCGAAGTGAAGGAACCCATCGCTTTATTCTGTAACAATAAAGTGCCATTAGATTTTAAGGAGGGATACCCAAGTAGATTTTCCAAAAATATTTTTTACAATTTTTTTTTTATTTTTTTTTTTTTTATATTTTCCGAAAATATTTTTTGTTGAAATTTAAAAATTTTATTAATTTTTTAAACATTTCAACTATATTTTAATGTAAAAGATTCATCAAATGTCTGGTAACTTGCAACTCTCGACTTATTGTATTGAGTTATAACTAGCAGGACAGAGTTGAACGGTCAACCATCCCAGTACTGTCCCCGCTCAAAGTTTCTCTTTGTACTAACATACACTTGAAATTTTTGTTGTAATTTTGTACTTAAAATTATATATTTTTCTGTAAGTTTAATTTTTACAATTTAAACAATTCTGGGAAAATTTTCAAAAAATCAAACATCTTGTCGATTCTTTTTAATTAAGCGAGCGGAGCGAGCGTCTCTACTTGACTCTTGCGGCACTTTCTCTGTGTGTGTGTGTTTTTTTTTGTCGCTTCAACCCAGGTCGCACCGGTCAACGTATCGATCTGAAATTTTGCACACACCTTCATCTCATACTAACTTAGACCTGTATAGTTTTTGAGAAAGATCCGTCCATAAATATAAAAAATCGTGTTTTTCCATATAAATAGCATTGTAGGTTCGAGGAGTCCGTTGCGGCCGCTCGATGCACCCCATTCAAAACAAACTCGGAAGCAGTCAGCTGTCTATAGATTATTGTTAGAATACGTTTAACGGTTAAATAGGTATAGTTATAGCAATGCCTGCGAGGTTATAGTTTTTATTTTATTTTAACCGATAGTATAGGTATTTATTGTTTATACAAGTTTTAACATGCAGTCTTACTTTCAATCCTTTCAAATGCTAAGCAAATTATTTGTATACCGGCGAAATGTCTGCTTGATTGTAGAAATAGATTGGTTGGTTGGTTGATAAATGAAATTACGTTTATGAATTATTTTATTTATTCAGTCAATACGTTATATTTATAGTTACAATACAATGTGTTGGGTAATAGGAAATTGCTCTATTGAACGGAACGGCAAGTAACTGTTTGAATACTATTTCTTAAATTATGTCACGTTGCCTATTTTGCGAGTTTCAATCTCTGTATTTATCTGTATTGTTTAATTATCTGTTTTGTTTCTGTAATTATTATTTGGAATAAATCCCTTTGATACACACCTAAATACTCCAAAAAATACACATGAGTGTGTGTCTGTTACTAACTTGCAATGAGACACAAATGCAGTTATTTTTTATATAATTGAGCGAGCGTAGCGAGCGTCACCACGGTACTCTTATGGCACTTTCTCTGTGTGTTTTTTTGTTTTTTTGTTTTTTTGTTTTTTTGTCCGCACAGCCCAGGTTAAACTGCAAATTCAATCGATCTGAAACTTTGCACATATGTTAACGTAATCTATGCGGTCCCTGGGATCGTTTTTGAACGGGCTCCTGTGATTGGTTCAAGTTTTAGAAAAATTATCTTTCGATTGGTTGGTTCAATCAATTTGAAATTTAGCAAAGTCATTGCAACCAACATTGTAACCAATCATAAAAATTTTCAGCCAAATCCTCCCATTGGTTCAAATTTGAAACCATTTTTCCTGTGATTTTTGACATTTAAACTAGAACCGATTGACCGACCAAATAAAAACTTCGCATGGTCATTGGTACCAACATTTAAGGTATTTTTGCCAATTTTCAGTCTAATCTGTCGTTATTTTCAAAAGTTTTTGTCATTTTAGGGACATTTTGCGTGTTGGCTGTCAAATTCACGGCGACTTCGAATCTTCAGTTCAAGGCAAGGTAGTTAGAGCAGAAAGTTTCAAACGCATAATATGAAACTGATAATGACCGTTCAACACTTGATTTGATATTGTGTACACACACTTATATCATATGAGTGGTCCTATGTATATATTTTTTGAAGGAGATTTTGTGATTTTTGAAAATTAACACGGAACCGTTCAATCATAAAGTTGATCAATCGATCAACTTAAAACTTTGCATAGTTATTTGGGCCAATATTTAAGGAGTTTTTGGATATTTTTATACAAGTCTGTGACGAAATTACAGAATTTCGGTTCGAGGTGTTGCGCGTATCCGTGCTCGCTCATCAACGCGTTACACAGAGCGTTTTCCTAGTTTAGTGAATCATGCTTCTAGCCGTCAGTATATTATTGTCGTATTTAAGGAATTATGGTTCGAGGTGTCGCACGTATCCGTGCTCGCTTATCAACGCGTTACACAGAGCGTTTTCCTAGTAAGTTCCTAATGCAAAAACTGGTCTTCACTCAACACAAGATTTAGTTCGAGGCAAAAGGGGATATGGTTGATATGATATTCAACATGATAAAAACAACATACTACCTCACTTAGTTATAATCAAATAATTTGAGGTCGATATGATAAAAACAACAATATACTATAACAATAATAACAGCAAAAACAATAAGTAACACATTTTTTCACATTTCAGACAATAGAATAAAATAGTATTCTGACCGCATTTATTAGATCGTTTTAATTCGAAACATGTAGAATTTTTAATAATCTTTCAAAAATAAAAATAATCAAGTTGATTGAGCGAGCGGAGCGAGCGTCACCACGGTACTCTTATGGCACTTTCTCTGTGTGTTTTTTTGTTTTTTTGTTTTTTGTTTTTTTTGTCGGCACTGCCCAGGTCAAACCGCTCAAGCAATCGATCTGAAATTATGTACACATACTAACGTAATCTATGCGGTCCCTGGGATCGTTTTTGAATGGGCTCCCGTGATTGGTTCAAATTTTAAAACAATTATCTTTCGATTGGGTGCTTCGATCAATTTGAAATTTTGCAAAAACATTGCAACCAACATTGTACCCAATCATAAAAAGTTTCAGCCAAATCCTCCTATTGGTTCAAATTTAAAACCATTTTTCATGTGATTTTTGACATTTAAACTAGAACAGATTGACCAATCAACTTGAAACTTCGCGTGGTCATTGGTACCAACATTTTAGATATTTTTGCCAATTTGCAGTCTAATCTGTCGTTATTTTCAAAAGATTTGTCATTTTAAGATCATTTTATTCCATAATCTTGAAAAATGTATACTAAATTGTCATCCCTGCCTTCTTTAAGCTTCTGTTCCAAGGCAAGGCCTGTAGAGCAGCCAAGCTATCCACAATGTACAGTAAAATGAAAGCATTTTTAAACTAGCGCATAAAATCGGATGCAGTACGAAGGCCAAATCCTCTTATTGGTTTAAGTTTAAATAATGTCTTCTGATTGGTCGACAATAAAAATGTTCACATTATGTTCAAATTTTGCATGGTGATCAAGACCAACTTAATATTAAATTTTACATATTGTAAGCCCAATCAGTCAAGTATTAATTGTAATTTTACGAGTTTAGTATGGATGTCACAAGAGATTTCTGGAGAAGGTATGTAGGTAAGACTTCACGACACAATGGATCTGTTATTCATCCAGAGTATTATGGAGATTGAAAAATTGCAGAGAAAATCGTCTTGTGCCGTGTCGTGCGTCGTTACTATGGGGATGTTGCATGTTCTGTGCTCGCTCATCAACGCGTTACACTGAGCGTTTTCCTAGTAGTTTGAACGATGAAAAAAGTTTTAAGGCACAAGCTGTCAAAGTTTGCCCTAAAGTCTACTGAGAAGGTCTCTCATATTTTTTTTTTATAAATAACAATTTGAACTGAATCAAATGCAAATTGACCGTTTCAAATGTATGAAAGACGTACCTTTCTGTATGTACTGTATGTAGTTACCTCGGCAGTCTGACGAATACCGTGGTATCGAATTCACAACTGTTGGGATTAAATAATAGATGGAAGTTCGCTGTAAATTATAGAGCATGATCTGAAGGGGTTTGTTCATAAGAGAGTGTTTAAAGAATTGTATGAGGGAGGGGGCGGGGGAAGGAGTGGACGGCGACACCCCTCCCGAAATCAGACAATTAAAATAATTTTTAAACAAATAGCAATTATTGAAAATATTGTAAGCAGATACCTTTCATGGAAAATTATTTGATTATAACTAAATGAGGTATAAATGTCTGGAGACAAATAATAATTATATAAATTTCTAGACGGTACACTTGAAACAAGTAAAAATAATCGCTCCATAAATCTGATTGACTGAAAAATGTTGGATCGCACAATCAGAAGTCAGTCCAAGCGATCTCCTTGTCTCACTCTAGTAGGTGACCTCACATTTCAACGATAATAACAACCTGACCAGCAGTCATTCAAGTTTGTTCAACGATCAATTTTTATGCTGTCAAGTGTACCTACATTGACAAGTGAGTATTATTGATAATAATGATTAAATTTACATTCCCCAAACAATCATGTGCACCCACGATTTAGAATTGCAACATATATTGAATGACCTGAAGGATAGCTAAGTGTAAATAACTTGTCTGTCTCTCTGTGTACCTTTTAAACCTTCTGCTAAGGTATTTATCTACCTACTTATTGACTAGGGGGGGGGACGGGGGGAACGGACCCCCCCCCCCCCTGTCTGGAGCCTCACCCCCCCCTGCCACAGATCCTGACCCCCCCCCCTGCTAGAGATCCTGAATACATCCAGATATTCACAAAATGTTGATTAAGTGTTGCACAGAATGCACAGATTTTCTCCATTATGACGTTGAATTCTCAAAATTTTCTCAAGTTTTGCAAAACTAATTGAACAGAGGTATTATCCAATTAGACAACTCATTTACTTATTTGTCCAACATGATCATCCTCATGAATCAAATTAAATAATTACACGTTAAACTAATAGATTCCAAAACACATACAGATTTTTCTTATTACTTATTGCTGTTGCTCTTGCAACCTTTTTCAAAGGTCGATTCCAAAATCAATTCATAATCGATTCTCTTTAACTAGAATTCAAGTATTTCCCTGCGGGGCCATTTAAGATTTTGTCAAAAACCAAAATTTTATTTTGTCTCTTGTATCCCCAAGAATATTGCATAGGACACACATTTTAAATTTCTTTAAAAAAGATGCCATAAAAGCGTCGAATTCGATTTTTTTTATAAAGATATAAAAAAATGCCCTGCGGGGCCATTGGGAATTCTATAAATACAAGTTTTCTTAAGTTCCCACAGAATATTGCATATCATATCTCACATTTTACATTTCTTTGAGAAGAATAGCTTAAAATTCGATTCTTTTGTATCAAAAATTCAAAAAAGGCCCTGCGGGGCTAACTGGGGGTGAGTCCCCCAGACCCCTTGTAGCAGTGAACTACCTTTTCCTGACGTCCATCGATCCCCTATAATTTTGACCCCCCTGTCAAAATAAAGTTCCTACGCGCCTGTATTTTGTAATATGTTTTAGATGTAGGACGGCATTGTATTTTACAACTAGATTTTACTATAATGGTCATATGGAAGAGCAGCCACTGTATTTGTTTTAATTCATGCTGAACATCGCCTTTGTAACCAAATATGTACAAATTAAAGACAATAAAATAAAAAAATAAGTAAATATTAATAACGTTTAACCCCCACCTCGAAATTTCATCCTGGATATGCAAGAATACAATTCCATGTTATTCTAATGATGAATGACTTTGCCGAAACTTAGAAGCCAAAGTAACTATAAAACCATTACCAATCTCTAGTGATGTTGACAAGTGGTAGGATACAATTCCTACCTCTGTTAACTTGCAGTGAAGACACGTTGGAAATATGCAACAAGTATTGTGAGCTTGGTCCGAGGAAATGAACGTGTTTGTGTGCAGACGTTCTGCTTGAAAGTGACAACTGTTCTTCATGTTGCTGAGACACATCGATTTCATCAAACATTTATAATTTGCTGCTGGGATTTGCTGCTTCGTAAAATATTAATTCTGTACAAGTATATTGATTTAAAGATAAAAGAAGACTCCGCAATTGACAGCCTTCGACATGCATGGAAACAGTTTATTCGTTTATTTAAGCATATTATTGATATAATTCACTGATATAAGTATATTGACGGCTGTCCTTTTTTAAAACGATCCCTCATGGATCGAGCGATACCTACTATTTAAATTATAAACTTTATAATCTCTATAGTTATAGAATAAATAACTTAATGTAAACAGTTTTTTAATTTTCCTCTCTGGTATTTTCAAATAGATTTAAAAAAGCGATATTTCACTCGTGCATTCGACAGGCTTTGTCAAGTACCAATGAAATCAAATATTTTGCTTCTTGGCAAAGATGTCGATTGCATGGACGAAATATCGTGTATTAATTTGTATATAATTATATATTTTTTTTATCTATTTGACAATACCAGAGGAAAGTTCAAAAACTGGTTATATTAGGAAATAAATATTCCATGTTAAAATACGAGAACTATAAAATATAGAAGAAATCTTAAAATTATGCACTGAAAAGTAATATCAACAAATGTCCGAGAGATTTTTTTTTAAATAAAAAAATAAGCCAAAATATGCAAATAATACTACGGAATTGCTCAATGTAACGCGTTGATGATCGAGCACAGATACGTGCACGCAACCTACTTTTTATGCTAACTTTGAAAGAGTCTAAACAAAGATGCAGTGAATTCAGGTGATGTGGCCGAGGTGCATACTTTTACTATTTAGAAGAATTTGGACAGAAACATCCGAAAAGTTTTAACGTTAATTTATTTGATGTCGTGGACGTTTTCGGAACCATCGGGTGATTGCATGGCAGTGGTGACGGGTTGTTCCGATTAAACAACCGTCACCACTGCCCTGCAAGTTAATTTATTTGTTTGACAGATTTGGTTGAAAAATTGCATTTGTTAAAATGTTGTACTCGTTGTTGTAAATGTTGTAATGTTGGTTATTTAAAATTGCAAATTGTCAGATTTATTTTTTTATTTTCAACTAATGAGAATGCATATTTTGTATTTTAACTAATCGGGGGATTTAAGATTTTGAGTATCGAGTAAACGCATTTTTTCATAAATTTTAACATTTCGAAAAATTTTGTACAAATTTTAGTCTGCGTAGTGCGTACTTACCACTTGTTGGTCTTATGTGTGCAAAATTTCAGCTCGATCAGAGAAACGGTTCCTCCGATCAAAGATGCTCCGATCGAATTACCAACTGATATCGGATATCAATCAATGCCATGGCTCGTGAAACTCAATGTCAATTGACATAAAGTCACATCTTCACTTTATAACAGCACATTTGGTATTATTTATTTAGTCTATGGTATTATTCTATCGCATTTACATTCATTTTATATGAAACAGAACACTAAAAATAGTTTTTATTTAATAATCACACGTTTTTAGTGAAAATTTGCTTGAAATATCATTGAAAACACTTTGACAGTTCTCCCTTTGTTTACATCGGCGCCATCTTGGACATCGGTCTGGTGGATGGCAAGTTGGCTGAACGTTCCGTCGGCGACCAGTCCTATAGGAGGCAGTGGAATCGGGACGTCGCGCGTCAATGAGTGGATGAGACGGTCGGCCTACCCGCGGACACCAGCGCGAAGTTGTCTTATGGAGAATTTATCTTAGACGATCGGATGTCGAAATATACTACTCTTTCATGAAACATCAGTTTTCGAGCGGCAATTTTGAAATATGGAACGATCTTTGAAAAACGAAGTAATAACTTGTTCCAAGGAGTGAACAATATATTTACATCAATGTTCACGCAGTTTGGCATATAGTAGTTTTAAATTGGCATTATAATCAAGAATAATTGTACCTGGTTCCAAAACAATACATTTGATTGAAAATATTAATGTGGTTTCTGAACTACCATTTTTGTAAAAAAAAATGTAAACTATTTATTTAAATTTTGGATGTTGTATTTCTATTTTATAATATGTTCGTAAACTATTTTTCTAAACTCTTAAAACCTATGTTTTATGTTCTTAATTCTATTTTCATCATTCATGTTACGGCAATACGGCAAGGCAAAAAGACACACATGAAAATTTCTTTTTGAAATGTCTTTTTTCTCCGACACCGTTCAAAATATGGCAAAACGCTGAAAGAGCCCGAGTTTCTTTGGGCTTAGTATTGTACCAATATGAACAAAATCGCAGTTGTTCATGGAAATAGATATGCTATTATGGCTTGGATTGCCGAATGAACTGGTTTCTGTACAAGAGCAGGAAATAAGTATAAATCGTCGATGTGGAATATTAATCCTATAAATATTTAACTGTGAGGAAATTAGAACAATAATAGGATCATGTGAAAATCTGTGTGAAAAATGGTCCTATTATATGATGACGTCATAAAATACAAATTAATAACGTTGTAAAGGAACTTAGAGATTTATTATTAATAAATTTGAAATAAAATACAATACGACAATATTCTTTGCTTGTAACATCATGTGGTTGTAAAACCAATTGAGTTCATCATAATGAAGAACAAGTACCGTTGAAATAAAACCACACACACATACACAGTATGATATTTTCCTACGAGTTGAAATCGAAAAATGTATACACAAGTACAGGCTAAGTGAAAAGATAAAACAACATTATCCATTTAAAATCTCTGCATTTAAATAATAATTTAACTGTAATTAATTCTTCACATAGAAATGATAATTACAGACGATGGTTTCTTGTAATTACTCTCACCTGTAGGTACCTATTACATATATCATTAAGTTAAGTTACATAATTAAATTACAAATCAAGTAACATATCATTACGTTAAAGTTAAATCAATGAAACATATCACTTAGTTACATATCATTAGTTACATATCCCCTGGACACCTCTGGGTCAAACAATTAATAATGCTAAAAATAATTGCACCTAATAATATTAATTTTGATCACTTTGATGATGGACTTCCATTGTAAAATTAAAACGCGGTGCTGCCTTTTTGTTTATAAATTAATTCTGAAATTCTACTACTCATTTAATTCTGTTCACGGCCATTCCTTAAATACAAGATTAAGATTAAATGCTAACTATCGGTTAATATGGTAAACACAGACTCGCCTATTCGATACCGAATACTTTCAGAATATCCCTGCTGATCCCTGCACATTGTATTCTAAACTTGGAGAAAACTATAAAGACATGGCAAACGGTATTTCATTTCTTATAAGTGTTTTCATGTGCCCCGAATAATCGTGCCCGTTTTCCTGTTTTAGTTTTTCAGTGTTTCAACTATTACTAAACATTACTATTATTATTTGTATGTTCATTGTATTATTGTCATTTTATTTCATTGTACCTATATTCCACCTAATGAGCCATGGTCTGCCGGAGTGCCTCACAAACAGGGGGATTATTTTGCGCCACCCGGAATGACCAAAATCATTGAATTGACAGTTTTGAACCGCTGCTCTCCGTGCTTTTGAGTTCCATATCAACGAGTTGGTCAGGAATGAATAAGTTGCTAAGTTGTTTTGTGTCACGCTTCAAAACCTATCACTAGCGGACATCAACACGCTAAGTGTTGAGAAAGTGAAACTGTTCGAGTTGTAAATACGAGATTACTTGATTAAGCGAACTTACTAATTGTTTTATTGTTTGTTGTAACAGCACTCAAGAAAACTTGTGTTTACTTATACGTATAACAATATTATTCAATTCACGCTTCTCAAATATTCCTGATTCTTCAACATTCGAGTGTACATATCTTGACACCGGTGACAGGTCATGAATAAAGATACTTATAATTATACATATCTTTTAATTATACACACAATCCACAAATAGCAATTAAATTGGCGTGTACGATTGCATCTCAACTTAGAAGAGCGCATTTTGAATACAATTACAAGTAACATTTCTCCGGAGATCTTCATTCTCTGCACAGCCCTGGTGATGCGTGACATCAAGGACGGGAAGACTCCGCATATACTGGGATCAGCAAACAAGTCATCTGCAAATAATCATGCATAATGCATTAAATCATTGAATCATTGCATACGTCATATCATTGACGTATGGGAAACGGGGGGGGGGGGGGGGGGCATTTATATGGTCATGCTCATGCGTTACCAACATTTATGACTATTTAAATAAAAATGTATCGTTATTTTATTAATAAAAGATTAAAACATTACCTACACGATTTCTAATTCAAATTAGTTAATTAAATTAAAAATTAGATTCGGGGAGACTCTATCCCTTCCCACATTCTCCTTTCTCAACCAGCCCTCAATTTCTTTTCGCCCTTCGTTACAAATTTGTCCTCTCTAGTACAATAAGTAGTACTAAATATTTATAGAATATTTATTATATTTATATCAAAATTATTTTTTTCAAATAATCAAAATAATTCATTGATTTTTTTTAATGTGTGCCAGCACTTGAGGTGGTCATTACACGTGTATTGTATTGTATTGTATGTATTTATTATTAGCTTACATAAGCCAGTTTGCTTACACTAAGTATATAGAAGTAACAAATAAAATATCTCCTCTAATTATCTATATCTACAGTAAAACTATCTTAACTTTCCATCCAAAATCAAGTCATTACATTTGCTCTTAAAATGTAAAACACTAAACACGTGTGCAACATTTCATCGCGATTGGAGGAACAACTCTGTGCGTTGAGGGCCAGAAACATATGATTGATTACATTGAACTTGACAGTAGACGATGACAGTAGCTGAGGTCGTCAACAGTCTACTGTCATCACATTGTGGTCTCTGCATTTCTACGTATTCCAGACATTCCAAATGATAAGTGATTGACGTTCTATCGAATCAGAATGGTGTCACTTTTCCCAGCAATGACAGAATATAAAACGACTTCGTAGAGAGACGAATGAAAACAAATTTTAAGAATTAATTGAGCAGGTTAACTATGTGCGATATACCTTACCTATTATATGTCCTATTATTATCGATGTCGAATTTGGCTGCCGTATGAATTGGATATCCAGTCTTGTATTAATTTCTTGTAAATATAAATGTTTGAAAATAAATAAAGTACGGACTGATTTGACTGTTTTCATATACTAGAATGATTTGGAGGAGACTGCAATAGGCTTGTTTATGAATTGTGAATATAACACGTCTGGCAGCATACCTATTGCTAGAGATTATAATTTTGAATTGATGTATGTTGATAGCAATTTATTATGGAATTGTATTTCTTTTTCTGGGGCTTAACGTCGCACTGTTCTGCAGCGAGGCTAATGGCGACGGATGAATGATTATGAGGATGATTGGGAGATGATGGTGAAGAGTAGGCAAGGATGGAAGGTGGGAAGGAGGCGGTCGTGGCCTATTAGTAGGGTACCTTCCCAGCATTTGCCTGTCGACTGAGGGAATACCACGAAAAAAACCCAGTCAGGAAGGACGGCCGCGGGAATCGAACCCGGGCCTCCGGAATACAAGTTCAGAGCGTTACTCAGCCATACCTGTTCCGTTATGCGATTGTATTGTGTAATACAAAATGAATTGTACTAGGAAAACGCTCAGTGTAACGCGTTGGTGAGCGAGCACGGGGACGTGCAAATTCTCGAACCGGAAATGCGTACACAAGCACAGAAAACATATACATCCATATTGAATTGAAATATGATCACTCAATCAACAAACATATTATTATGCTTTTCATTGAAACTTGAAAATAACATCTAAGCATCCTGGTAAATATAGCAAATCAGATGCAATTCAACTGGCACTGGAAAACATTCATTTTGATACTTCATTACTGACAGATATGAAAAATGTTAATAAGTTCATACGTTCTTAACTGATTGGGATGAAATTTTGTAAAATAAGAGACAATGTTGGTCTTAATAATCATGCAAAATATGAGTTTGATCTGAATTATCGAAGACCGTTTTCATTTTTCAGCCTATCAGGAGATATTTATTTAAATTTTAACCAATGAATGGATTTCAAAAAAATTATGGTATTCAAACAGAGAAGGCTGGCTTTACATGTGTGCAAAATTTCAGCTCGATCAAAGAAAAACTCTGACCTGTATAGCCAAAATATGAGTTTGATCAGAATTATCGAAGACCGTTTTCATTTTTCAGCCTATCGGGAGATATTTATTTAAATTTTAACCAATGAATGGATTTAAAAAAAATTTGGGGCCTGCAAACAGAGAAGGTTGGTTTTACATGTGTGCAAAATTTCAGATCGATAGGTGAAACGGTGCGACCTGTGTATCGTCTATTAACAGACAAAAAAAAATAACAAAAAAATAAAAAATAAATAAAAAATAAAAAATAAAAACAGAAGTCCGTGCCAAAAGAGCCAAAAGGAGACGCTCGCTTCGCTCGCTCAAAGAGACTGTTTTCTTGTTTTAATGATGTTGCCAAATATCTATAATGTTTTTGCAGCCACTTGGATGAGAACATGTACTTCCAGTTGTTTTGAGCCAGAAATAAAAACTCAACGTATTTCTAATTTTATAATATTCTACATAATTTTTTATACCTTATAAAAATTTCAAAAAAAATTGAAACGAAGAAAAATGAAATAAGACACGACAGCTGACGTGATCTCAAGGAAGACCGAGACCAGCCGATGGAACAACCCACGAACAACCAAGACGACCCATAGAACAACAATATTGCCGTCGGCCTCATACTGCCGTATACAAACTGTATACGCAGTATTCAGGCAATTTATTTATTTATTATTAGAAACTCACAAAAATACATACATTTCGTTTTCCACAAAGCCAAACGGCTTTTCTGTGGATTAATAATTAAAGAAAATTAGTGGAAAATTAATGAAATGAGAAATGTCGATAAAAACAAATGTAATTTGATTTTTAAAATTAGAGCATATAACACATTTTACTTATACCTATACAATAAAATTACAGAAAATTATCAAATGAACCTAAAGGACTCAGACAGAAGTAAAAGTATAATTAAACGAAATGCTACCCGGAAATCTGTTAAAACAATAAACGCGATCGTTAATACCCATACTAAACCCGCATAATTAAACAAAGTTTCTCTAATAAAACTTAATAAGAATTAGAAACATTTACAGAAATTACCATTTCCACAGTCGACTAGTCATGAATGTGGTCGGTTAACGAGTGAATATGTAACAAGATTATCTGGTGGTAAGTCTCGTGCCAGCTACGCGGCGATGTTCCATGCCACTGAGCAGGTTCAACTAGCACGAGCACATCCAAGTGATCGGCATATAAGACAAGTGCTCGGCAGAAACACACATCAGTCCATCAGGTGCTGCAGTCGAGAAGATATTCAACCAACATGCACTCCAAGGTACGATCATTCAGAGTTTTAAGGTGGTGCAAGCGTCGGTCAAAATTGTTTCGTAAGTGGATGTAACTTTGATAGGATGTTCACATGATCAGTCTGATTGTATATTAGTAGCACTTTTTCATTTTTGCTACGTGCCTTGTTAATTAGGCGCCGGTTTTTCAACAAAACCGCGCAAAACTGTGACACTTTACAATAACCGTGAACTAATTGATCTCAAATTTTAATCATGATTAGATAAAAGACACATTTAGGGTTATCACTTGACACATTTTTTAAATTTAATTTCATACGACACCCATTGAGACAAGAAAATACACCATTTTTCACCAAAAATCAACTAATTATTACTAATTACGAATCAAAAAATTAAAAATGTACCAAGTGATAGCCCTAAGATTGTCTTTTATCTAATCACGATTAAAATTTCAATCATTTCGTCAGCCCATTTTGTCGCTAATTGTATCCAAAAAAATGTGCCTGCAACCCGCGGGAAATTTTACTTTACTATTTATTTAGTAAAGTACTATTTATTGATTTACTTTGCTTCACTAAATGGAATGTTTTTCTGTTAACCCAAAACCAACCCCTCTATTTGAAATGCACGCTGATTGCCATGATGAAGTGCATGCAGGGTTGCAAAGAGTGACACATCCGAGTCTTGCAGATGCTGGTGACCTGCGCTGTGCTGGCAATGGCGGCGCTGATCTGCGCATATCCCACAGGCCATGAAGAAGAACACCACATCCACTACGTAAGTCAAAAGTATTCCTCGTTATACATAGAACGACATCAGGGGCCATACAGAACCATACTGAAAAGGACATGCTGATATTGTCACAAGTGTATTAAGCTGCTTCCCACCTTAAGATTTCTTTGAAATCGTGTATTAGTTCCAATATTATATTCTTACAGTTTTAAATCTACACTTTCCTTGATGATTTACCGAGCTATGAGGGGTTTGCAGCTTTATTTCGACGTTTTTCCTTATAAAAGTGCAGTTTTTTCAAGTAAAATTGTGTTGCCATGGTGAAACGGTCTTCTAGAAATACGGATTTCTTTGAAAATTTGTGGAAATTTCAAGAATTTTTTGTTGAAATGTACCATTTTCATTAATTTTTTCAACATTCCAACTATATTTTAATGTAAACGATTCATCAAATGTCTTGTAACTTGCAACTCTTGACTTATATTGAGTTTTCAATAAGATGTTTTTAGAATATGAGACATTTTTTTCACAGGAGGCATAGGAATATTATTTAGAAATTGGCGTATAACTTTTAAAAACGTACAGGTTGGTGTATATATAAAAATCATAATAAATACCTTAATGTCAAATAGGTACACTTAAAATATTAGTTTTTGGAAAAAATCTATCGGCGGAAAATAGTTTAAAATCTAATATTTACTAGGAAAATTATGTGTTTTTTCGACTTGCCATGTTAAAGATAGGGCTAACTCATTATAAAGTGATATATCTTGGAAATTAGTTCGGCTACCCCACTTTTTCTTGCGTTTATGGTGCACAAGGATATTAGGTCGGACAACTTCTGTCGGATACCTCTAGTTGGGCATCCCCCCTTAAGGAGAAGTTGCCTTTAGCTAGCTCCTCAATGTTGACCCTCTTGTCGTATTCCCCAGGCCGACGCCCACCCCCACTACAACTTCGACTACGCCGTCCACGACCCTCACACCGGCGACGTGAAGAACCAATGGGAGACGCGAGACGGCGACGTCGTCAAGGGCAGCTACAGTCTGCTGGAGGCAGATGGCACCACCAGGACGGTGGACTACACGGCCGACAAGCACAGCGGCTTCAACGCCGTGGTGAAGAGGACGGGGCATGCGCATCACCCGCATCATGTGCACGAGGAGAAGCATGAACATCATGAAGTGAAGCATGAAGAGCCCAAGCATTATCATCATCATGAAGTGAAACATGAAGAGCCCAAGCATTATCATCATCATGAAGTGAAGCATGAAGAACCCAAGCATTATCATCATCATGAAGTGAAACATGAAGAGCCCAAGCATTATCACCATCAATTCTAATCTTAAACAATAGCAAATCTATAAATGCTTCAAGACTGCCACAGCGTCTATATCTAGTTGAGAATAATTGAAATATAAAATATCTACTGAAAGCAAGGTGCTTAAAAAGGGGGAGGGATGGGGGTGATAGTCCCCCCCTCCCTCCACTCCAGCAGTATGACCCCCTCACACTTCAAAATTATGTCCCAGTATCACTTATAACTTGTTTATATTCGAAAACAACGCCCTGCGGGGCAACAATTTCATTGTGCATTTTGGAGCAACAGAATCACTATTGTTCAAATCCTAAAATAGGTGTCGCAATCCTCTAACCACGATGAAAGTAGTTTCTACGCGCCTGACAGAAAGCTTTCTATAAAATATTACTTTGCAATATTGTCTAGAAAACTCAAACGTTGATCTTTATTATTGTCTATTTCTCGTTAACTTCCTCTCTCTCTCGATGGCGTCAATGTATTGCCACTATATTTCGCAGTTGCATTTATGTTTCATTGATTCTGTTCTGATATCTACTGTTGTATTCATTGTATATATATTTGCAATTTTACATGTTAAAGCAACACGAAGACTTTGCCAAAATAAAAACGGGGGTTGATTTTTTTCAAACTGAATACAAATGATTATGATTCATTCTGAATCTACCTCTCCAATAAATCCACATGAGCATGAGCAACATTCTAAACCTGTTGTACAGATCGACTGGGTTCAAATAATGCACTAGGAAAACGCTCAGTGCAACGCGTTGATGAGCGAGCCTGCGTACTGCATCCGATTTGATATGCGTTTGCAAGTAGCTGCTCTACAGGCCTTGGAACTAAAGCATCAAGAAGGTAGGGATGAAAATTAAGTATACATTTTTCAAATATTTCAAGATTATAGAATAAAATGTCCATAAAATGAAAATAACTAGTGAAAATAACTTCAAAATCTTCAAATGGTAAAAATACCTAAAATGTTGGTCCCATCAAAAATTACATCCTATTACTATAAGATTAACTGTCAGTACACAAGAATTAGTCATCGATGTAAATAAAATACAGAATGGCGGCCAAAATATTTCAATTTGAAAATTAATGGTTACCTTCAATTAAAAAGTACCTCAAAATTGAGAGTTAATTTTATTTTTCCAACAAACTTTAGATCAATGAAAGCACGAAAAAACCACGAAACATTGCTTTCTGCAAAAAATCACGAACTCAAACTTTGTAAAAATTACATCCACAATAGTCTGCAAACGTGTTTTAACTTCGAAATCGAATGAGAATCGAACAAAATAAAATAGTGACTCGAAGAAACTCATTTTATTTTTGCATCGAATCCTTAAAAATATTAGACTGTAATATGTTAGAACTTGCCCACATCCCCGGAGAGGACTGCCAGGGCCGCCAACACAGCCACCAGGAAGAGAGCCACTCGCGCCATCGCGTCTCTGGAAGCTGTGAGTGCAGTGTGAGGACTGAGGAGATGCAGCATCTCAGTCACGTCACGTGTTCAGACACTCCTGGTCACATCACGCCAGTAGCGCACGCGCAGGGGGCTGTGGGGCTCTCCCAGGCGCAGGACGTAGCACGCGCAGGGGGCTGTGGGGCTCTCCCAAGCGCAGGACGTAGCACGCGCAGGGGGCCTGTGGGGCTCCCCCAGGCGCAGAGGAGCACGTGCAGGGGGCTGTGGGGCTCCCCCAGGCGCAGGACGTAGCACGCGCAGGGGGCCTGTGGGGCTCCCCCAGGCGCAGGGGGGCACACACCCACCTAATATTGTCAACTGTCCACTCTCTGCCCAGGACCGTAATAAAGCCCCCCCCTCCCCCCCCCCCCCTGTCTGTTTTAATTTTTCAATTGGTTAATTTGTACAATAATAAGCGAGGAGACGTTCAATGATCTTTAGTGTTTTGCTGAAGAAAACAATGGGCATGGGCAAACGCAGGGCGGTTTTTGGGTTTTGGACACTTTGAAATCAGTTTTGAGACGTTGTGAGGTGTATTTTTTTTTTTTTTTTTTTTTTTTTTAAATTTTCACTTTAGGGTGGTGAGACATGTTTAAACCTGCCCAGCAGGGTATTTTTTGGTTATTTGACACTTTGAGATCAATTTTCTTTAGTGTTTCCGAAAGTCAACATCTCTCCATATTTAAGACCAGTGCTGAAGGAGAGAGGGAGGAGCCTCTCAAAGTTAAAATTAATTTAAAAATGATCTTATCATTGAGCGAGCGTAGCGAGCGTCTCCATTCTGCACTTTTGGACACTTTCTCTGGTTTTTTTTTGTTTGTAAGTTTGGCCCGACGCCACAGGCTACAATCTTTTTCCGATCGAGCTGAAATTTTGCACACATACTGATATCATCCTAACTTAATCGTGTATAGTTTTTGAGAGCTGCCTTATGATTGGTTCAAAAATAAAAATATCTCACGATTGGTCGAAAATCAAAATTCTTCGATTAAGTTCAAATTTTGCATGGACATAAATACTACCATTTTCTCTTATTTTACTTATTTTCAGCCCAATCATTAGGTAACTTATGCACTTATTGACATTTTTCAATGTTTGAAACTGTCAGAATTGGTGGTATCGGGAAATTCCACAGCTTTGTGGATTGTATTATTTATGTAGGTACCAAAGTGGGTTGATGGCTTTTCTGAGTTTTAATGAAAAACATATTCTTGATGAATGTGTTGATTTTATTGCATTTCAAAAGGGAAGTATATTATGTATGTATACCTATCTATACAGGTATTATATTTTTTGTTTTTGAATATGGATCGTGTTTCACAGTTTGTTAGAAAGAAGCAACGTTTCGACTTGATCTCATACATCTCACATCTCATATTTTACACATTACCAGCCCTATCAGTCAAGAATTTACAGACTTATTGCTATTTTAAGTGTTTTGAATATCTGTTCACAGTGATTGGTGGAGAAGTATCAAATTCATGGTACATTGATTTGTTATTAAAATTTTCCAGAATGTTTATGGAATGTTGCAATGAAAATCACTCATCAGTAATGATGTTTATAGTTAGTTATCTTTGATTGAATGTTGCTTGCTCGTTTGGTGATATTTGCGCAGGGGGGGGGGGGGGCTGCCACGGAATGTCTGAGAGTGGTTTTCGGTACCTCAAGGTACACGCACATTACACTTTCATTTGTTTGACATGCGTGTTTTCATTCATTTGGCTCTTATTCGCTAAATGGTTGGAGTTTATTGGATTTTAAAGTGGGCCAACGGTGAAAGATAATTACTATCAGATTCCGTTTCAAAATTGTATGACTGTAGCAAATAAATGCATATTTTTGGTTAGGGGCAAAACCCTTAATCAAAATTTTGGATATTTGATATGATGGGGGAAATTACAAAACAAAATTTAATGGTAGTAAATTACGTTCATTTTCAAATGTCAAAAAACTGTATTCTAAACATCATGACACTAAAAGTTGCAAAACGCCACCTAGTGAAAAAAATTAACATCTTCCCAGTGAGTGGCTTCCACTTCATGACTTGCCAATCGTTCATGTCAATCGTATAACAAGTTCAGTAAAAGTTATAACTTCATCGCGAAATAACAGAACTTGATGAATACCTTAGTGTCAACAATCAAAATTTACAATCGGCATATTTCATTAGCACACATTCATTCAAATTCTTACGAGAACTAGATGTCTATTCACCAAAAGCACTTTTGACAGATTGCAATTGATTTTATCACGGCCTTCTGAACGAGGTGTCTGACACATGTTTCTTGACGCCTCGTTCAAAACAATTGCAATCTGTCAAATGCTGCTTTTGGTGAATAGACATCAGTTCTTGTTGCAAGAATTTGAATGAATGTGTTCTGTAATGAAATATGCCGATTGTATTTGATTGTAGACACTGAGAGTGAGACAGTGGTAGAATGGGGGGGGGGGGGGGGGGGGGGGGGGTGGAGATGGAATCCTCCCATGAGAGATTCAAAAACATCACTATGTACTTCATAAAATCTATAAAATTATTAAATAATATCATTATCATTTCCCAAATTTTTTTAAATTTTAGACTTCGTAGACGCCATTTGTCGAGATAAATATTGGCTTCAAATAGCGCCAAATTCGCATAGAAACGCTCTAAATTAATCTCAAATATTAAAAAATTATCTGGGCCTGTGCGCCCTGAACTTGCATAGGGCTGGGGGGCCCTCCTCCCTGGACCCATTTATGGGCTCAGGGAGGGGGGGAGGGGGGCATCCCCCCCCCTCCCTCCCGAAATCAGGATGTCAACAAAGAAAATAAGCACATTTAAAATAATATGTGAAAAAAAAACTTAAAAATGTACAGATCATACCAAAAACTTTCCAAAACGTTTAGAATTGGAATACAATCATATTCGTTTAGAATACAATCTGTATTACACTGTGATTTTTCAAAATATTAGTAATGTCCGGCCCCCCCGAAATTTCTTTCTGGATACGCCCACCTACCGATCCCCATTAGGTGATATAAGTAACTTCTCAGCCATTCTAGACCACATTTTAGACAAAATTAATTCAGAGAAAAAATACGTAGTTATAACAGGCGATCTTAACATAAATACGGCAACAAAATCAAAGGAGAGTGAAGCACTAATAAACTTATGCGCAGCATATAATCTTAAACTCACAATAAAAGAACCGACTAGAATAGACTCTCGATTCAATACAGCGAAGACAATCGACAACATAGCTACAAATCTTCCCAATTATATGTTCACTACAGAGGTGACTGAAAATAACCTATCAGACCACACTGCTCAAATTATTTCTATAAAACTAAAATCAAAGTTCAACCCTCCAAGCAAGACCATTAACATAAGAAAACTAAATAAGGAAAATACTGATAATTTTAAAAACATGCTTGAAAATACATCTTGGGAGGAAATGTATAAACTGAATGATCCAAATGAAAAATACAACAAAATGGCATCAATCCTCAGTAAAAATTTTGAACTATGTTTCCCGGAAAAATCTGTGAAAATAAACCATAAATTTATAAAGCAAGAATGGATTTCGCCGGGAATAAAAAATTCAGCAAAGAACCTAAAATGTCTCTATCAGTTACAACTTCACTACAAAACAGAAACATTACAAGCAAAATACAAACTCTATAAAAAAATTTACAAAAAAACTATAAAAGCAGCTAAAAGAATGGAAATAAACAAAAAAATAAAGGAGAAATCAGGTTCTGATAGAGCAAAAACCATATGGGAGATAGTAAAAAAACACACGAATAAGTCAAAAATTCAACAAAGCAAAAACATTGTTATAAATCATGAAAACCAGACCATCGAGGATCCTATGATAATTGCTAATACTTTAAACAAAGACTTTGCTAACATAGCCCAAAAACTTAATGTAACTTCATCTCAAAATTCTTTTTATAATCATCTTACCAAAGCTATGAAACCTGTAAATTCATTTTTCATAGACAGTACATGTGAAAAAGAAATAATTCAAATAACATCAAAGCTAAAAAACAAAAGGTCAGCTGGGATAGACAACCTACCAACTTGTATATTAAAGAAAATTGTTACGGCTATCTCTCTACCACTAGCGCATATATTTAATGACTGCATTGAAAAGGGCACCTTTCCAGACAAACTAAAAATAGGTAAAGTTATACCGCTATATAAAAAAGGGGATAGAAATCGGTCAGAAAACTATCGCCCGATATCACTTTTACCAAGTATATCGAAAATTTTTGAAAAACTTATACATACTAGACTATCATCATACCTTGAGAGAGAAAAACTACTCACAAATAACCAAAGTGGATTTCGGAAAAATAAATCGACAACAAATACCATAGATAACTTCATTCAAAACACAATTAAGGGACTGGAACATGGAGAACAAACTATTGGTGTTTTCTGCGACCTAACAAAGGCATTTGACAGTATTGACCACAAAATTCTATTAAATAAGCTTGAATATTACGGAGTTAGAGGACCTGCCCTAGATCTGCTAAAATCATACATGCAAGATAGGGTGCAACAGGTAGAAATTACACATATGAATAAAAACAGACAAGAAATAAAATATCTATCAAATTCCGAGACTATAAAAAATGGTGTTCCACAAGGTTCAATCCTAGGTCCACTGTTATTTATAGTCTACATAAATGACCTTCCCGACACAATCACAGCTTCAGAAATCTATGCAGACGACACAAATATAACAATAACAGGCAAAACTAAACTAAATCTTGAAGAAAATGCAAAAAATGTTCTCTCAAATGCAACAAAATGGTTTAACGACAATCGTTTGCTTATTCAAGATGAAAAAACTAACTTTATGCATTTTAAATTAAAAAATGATATAAATGAAACTCCAGTTAAAATTGTATTGTCTAATGAAAACAAAACTAGTAATCTAAGGGGTGTTGATAAAACTAAATTTTTGGGAATCACTATCGATAAAAACCTAAATTGGAAAAGCCACTGCTCCAAATTGCTAAGTAAACTCCACTCAGCATACTTCTCCTTAAAGACTATTGTAAATTTGACAAACACTAAAACGGCGAAACTAGTTTATTATGCAAATATTGAATCGCATATACGGTACGGTATACAGTTCTGGGGCAACTCAACTGATGCCCCTAAAATATTTATACTTCAACGAAAATCAATCAGAGCTCTTTTTGGACTAAAATATAAAAATAACACTTTCATAAAACCAGATTGCAAACAACATTTCAAAAAACATAAAATTTTAACAGTACCCTGCCTTTACATTCTAGAGTCGATACTTGCTATTAGATCCCAAGAAAACTTAACACAAAATAATAGTGACATACATGACCACAACACCCGACAGAAAAATAACATTCATATAGATTGGCACAGGTCAACGTGTACCCAAAAAAATTCCATGTTTTTCAAAACAAAACTATTTAATGCATTACCTAAAAATATAAGAGAAATTAAAAAATACTCACAATTTAAGAAACAACTGAAAGAACTATTAATAAGTAAAATATATTATTCGATTGACGAATTCCTCAGTGACAAATTTTAATTATTTAATTGTATAATAACATGTTCAACTTAAGTATATTCTAGTACCTATATCAATATCATAATCATAATATTTACCTAAATGTGTTATATTATAGTTGTAGCATATCTATAGATATTAATTTATTTTAATTTCAATGCTATTTAATTATAATATGCTAGGTTACTAGATTTAGTTCGATGTAACCTTTCCGTATACCCCGTTAAATGGTGTCAACCATAGGGGTCTTTTCAATGTACCTCTTTAAAATGTACTTTTGATTTTGGAAATAAACTGAACTGAACTGAACTATACCTACTGATATTAGCGCATTCTATAGTTACTTTTATTATCGAATATACAGTAATGATGTTATACATATAACATCTACGTCAGAGGTAGAAGGTCGGAAGTCCATATTCTCGATCATGCGTGGCACAC
The DNA here is from genome assembly GCA_934045905.1 of Leuctra nigra. Classification (NCBI taxonomy): domain Eukaryota; kingdom Metazoa; phylum Arthropoda; class Insecta; order Plecoptera; family Leuctridae; genus Leuctra; species Leuctra nigra. Next base: position 30,650,131 of record OW203769.1, on the reverse strand, counting down.
TTTTGGATGATGTAATCGTAATGAAGCTTTGCCATTTGACATGATGCCAGCAAATACAGTGACATTGAAGTATGCTTGTGATTGACGGTGTCTGCACCGCGTAGAGAACATCTATCTTCACACTATTAAATTTAAGGTGAGATCAGATGGGCTTGAGACGTGAAACAGGCTCCAATGCTAAATATGGCCAGGTCTATAGAGTGGATTGGCTGCGGCTACCAGCCGTTCGCAGCGCTCTCTAAGCACCATGGTTGGTGTTAGAAAATCGAACTAATCTGAATTTTAGCGGGTTAATTCAAAATCAAATGTATAAATTAGAACTTAAACAACTTGGATAACGATCGGATGAAATTAAAAGGGTTGATATCAGTGTAAAAATGTGTTTAGTTTTTTGATTGTAATAATTAACATGTAATACAAGCATTTTCACTTACTTATAATTCACCAAACAGCAAATAACCTAAAAGATGGCATTTGACAGCTCGCGCCATTGACTATCACTCGAGAAATAAAATGATTGCCTAGATTAGTTCCGGGATCGCCACCAGCGAACTTAGCGCTGCGATCGGCTAGGGTGCAGACTGACCAAGGGTCGATTTTATAGCATTTTTTTCTGCGTATTCCACCCGTAGTCCGTATTCACGGGAGCCAATGGTAGATCATTGAAGTGTTCACACCGTAAGCTTAATAGTGTGAAGATAGATGTTCTCTACGCGGTGGTGTCTGGTTGTCTTGTCATGTCTTGTCATCGAGTGTAGAGATGACACGGCCGCCTGGAGTGATTGGGAGTCTCCAGGAAGCCGTGATGAGCGACGAACATCAGAAGCCGTGAGGTTGGAGACGAGGAACACAGAGGCCGTGATGACAGTCTTCTGCGCAAGAGCAATGAGCATCAGTCAGCAGGTCAGGTGGACGGCGAGCAACGGAGCTCATAATTATTATTTATATTCTTTTTGGTAGTAATTAACATCCCCATAAAAAACACTCCGTGTAAAAATACCAGCCAAGTCTCTTCAATTAAAAAAAAATAGAAGAAATCTAAAAATTCAGCACTGAAAAGTAGTGATATCAAAAAATTGGCCAAGTCAAAACTTTTCAAAAAATACTTGGCGCATCGTGCATATAAATAGTATAGAAGTAGGCAGGAAATGAAATGTACCTACTCATCAATACATGTCCTAAAAAAACGATGCGCCAAGTATTTTTTGAAAAGTTTTTACTTGGCCAATTTTTTGATAACACCACTTTTCAGTGCTGAATTTTTAGATTTCTTCTATTTTTTTTAATTGAAGAGACTTGGCTGGTATTTTTACACGGAGTGTTTTTTATGGGGATATCACTCCTTTTTTCAGTTTATTCTTACAGCTTGTAACATTATATTGTGGCACCAAAGACCATTATTCCTTTAAAAATATACGCCTTTGTGATTTGGTTGCTAAGAAAAGTTGTGCTTGTTGCTATGTAAATGCTATAAATAATATGCTATGAAGTATAGCAAAAGTTTGGTTCCAATCGGTACAGCCGTTCTCGAGTTATGGCATCACTATGGCAACTATGATTGTGTTATAGCCTATAACTCATTATTAATTACAATTATCAATTTCATTTAAATTGTCTACTATTAGTATTAAAAATATTTACCTACATTGTATCAATGTAACTTCCAAATACCCTAAAAAAGTCAATTTTCATTGTACTTATGGGTCAAGACTTGAGTAAACATATATGTATGTACACCATGTTATGGAAAATAAACTTGAAACTTGAAACTTCCGGTTTTAAAAATGGCGGCTGGCGTCAGTGCCACCTAAAGTATGTATTTATAAATGTTAGCATAAAAATCCTTCTGAATATATTGTTATAAAAGATGATTTTAGTCTGATTTTTCATTTTTATGACATCATTTGGTTTCGGTAATAGTACATTTATATTTAGACTATTGATATTTTATATAGATGACCGTCCGAAACGTTTGGCGCTAGTTTCGTCCCGATCGGTCCATCCGTTTTTGAGATATGACGTCACTTCCGGTTTCAAAATGGCGGCACAAAAAATTTGTAAGGACAAGGTATCATCAGACGCCAAAAGTGCACATGTGGTAAAAATTTCAGATCGATCGGTTTAGCCGTTTAGGCTGTGGCCCTGTCAACAGTGTTTCCTGATATCTGAATCATAATCAGATACCTTTTAAAAGGGGTGTAATTTCACTGTTTTCACGGCCTTCTAGCTCGCAAATGGCATAATCTGTTGTGACCTAATTTGGTATATGGGGTGGGGTGGGCCATAGCTCGAAATTAAGATATTTTGCAACAATGTGATATTTTCGGATTTTAAGATCCAGTAGGCCGAAAATGCTATGTTGTTGCTTACAGTAAAAGTGTTTGGTCTGCTCCTTAGTTTATTAGGCAGTAACGGTATTTTGAGTGAGTGTGAGTGTACTGTACGACTTGGCTGGGTGGAGCGACCGCTCCACTAGATTGCACTGTTCTGTAGCCAGACATGGGGAAAATACTTGTTTCAATCATAGAGTAGGTACCTGATAAGCTTGGTGTTATGGGAATCAATCAGGGAATTATGCAGTCGGGTCGTAGGCTCTATAATAAATTGCATGAACATGTAAAGAATATTCAGTGCATTCAAAAACAACTCAAAGAAGTTTCTGATCGAACACTCTTTTTCTTAGTGTTCAAGAATTTCTTGACTCTTAACTTGATTTTTCCAGTTTTGCTTAGTGTGTTTAATATATAGTGTGATGAATGATTATGATGATGATTGGGATATGATGGTGAAGAGTAGGTAAGGATGGAAGGTGGGAAGGAGGCGGTCGTGGCCTATTAGCAGGGTACCTTCCCAGCATTTGCCTGTCGACTGAGGGAATACCACGAAAAACCCCAGTCAGGAAGGACGGCCGCGGGAATCGAACCCGGTCCTCCGGAATACAAGTTCAGAGCGTTACCACTCAGCCATACCTGTTCCGTCATAATTCATAATTTCAGGTACCGTATTGCTTTCTTTTGCAATTGCTCTCTTTTGCAATATAAAAAGACTTTTAGTACCTATGCGATGAGTGTTCCCACAATATTATTCCATATGACAATCTGGAATGTAGATAAGAATAAAATACTATAATTTAGCAGTATGCTGATAGTCATAATTATTTTAATTAAAAATCACCCAGATACGATTTTTTAACTTGTTCTTTCCAATTGAAAGTGTTATCATTTATCAAGGTGTGAGGCCCTAAAAAATAATTAGTTATGTCTTTGTCACTATGCTTTTGTTATGCAAAGAGAAGGACTATCAAGTCAATATTCCTCCTAGGTATTTGGTTGAAAATGCGGCAAATCAGTTTTTGATATGTTGAATAAAACACAAATCATTATTCTCAACCCAAGATGCTAAATGTTTCACTGCAATGGTATTGTAAGGTGTAACAATTCAATTCGAATCAACGTTAGGAGCTGCAGGTCCAAACATATTATTTCCACTTAGAAATGTGTTGTGACATCATTCATCACTATCAGATTTTTTTTTTTTTTTAATTTGGCAAAACATCAGTGAATAAAGTTTACTGCCATTTTTTTTAACAAAATTTTGTCAAATCATCAGTGAATAAAATAAATTACAATAGCAATAGTGGACCCTTGTGGTACATCAATATTTATAATTACCTCGAAATTACCTTCAATTTTTCTCTATTTTTTAATTGAAAATTAAATGAAAAATCATTTTTATGAATATAATTTTATCCTGAAAAATATGAAACCCCTTATTTCAATTTTATTTTTATTTTTGTACCCATCAATAATGTTTTCTGGACTAAAATGAATCCGGGCTTGGGAGAACTGTTTGGGAGCATGATAGTATTTGAATAGTAGATAAATGATTCCAAAGGAATGGCATCGTGGACGCATAGATCTCCAATGTCTTATTCTCAGTCCACGAGAGGAGGAAGAATACACACAAAAAGGTTCCATCTCCATGGGGTATGCGTTGTCACAGGCAAAATGTTCAGTCAAATTTGTTTCCACACATTAAAAGCTGTAAAACACGTGATTGTGAATATCCCAATAAATATATGCCTTGTGTATTCAAAGGTAGAAAGGAGGAAGATACACACAAAAAGGTTCCATGACCTGGGATGCGAAAATTGTAACAGGCAAAATGCTGTAAATCTCGAAAAAAATCCCTGTAGAGCATTTGTGTGTTTTCACAAAATTGTGGATTTAATTGAGCGAGCGTAGCGAGCGTCACCACGGTACTCTTATGGCACTTTCTCTGTGTGTTTTTTTTTTTTTTGTGTGGTCACAGCCCAGGTCAAACCGCTCAAGCAATCGATCTGAAATTTTGTACACATACTAACGTAATCTATAAGGTCCCTGGGATCGTTTTTGAACGGGCTCCTGTGATTGGTTCAAATTTAAAAAAAATTATCTTTCGATTGGTTGTTCCGATCAATTTGAAATTTAGCAAAGTCATTTCAACCAACAATTTACCCAATCATAATAAATTTCAGCCAAATCCTCCCATTGGTTCAAATTTGAACGCATTTTTACGGTGATTTTTGTAATTTAAACTAGAACAGATTTACCGATCAACTTGAAACTTCGCGTGGTCATTGGTACCAACATTTTAGATATTTTTGCCAATTTCCAGTCTAATCTGTCGTTATTTTCAAAAGTTTTGTCATTTTAAGGTCATTTTATTCCATAATCTTAAAAAATGTATACTTTCTTTAAGCTTCTGTTCCAAGGCAAGGCCTGTAGAGCAGCCAAGCTATCCACAATGTACAGTAAAATGAAAGCATTTTTGTGCTAGCGCATAAAATCGGATGCAGTACGAAGGCCAAATCCTCTAATTGGTTTAAGTTTAAATAATGTCTTCTGATTGGTCGACAATAAAAATGTTCACATTAAGTTCAAATTTTGCATGGTGATCAAGACCAACTTATTATTAAATTTTACATATTGTAAGCCCAATCAGTCAAGTATTAATTGTTATTTTACGAGTTTAGAATGGGATGTTACAAGAGATTTCTGGAGAAGGTATGTAGGTAAGACTTCACGACACAATGGATCTGTTATTCATCCAGTGTATTATGGAGATTGAAACATTGCAGAGAAAATCGTCATGTGCCGTGTCGTGCATCGTTACTATGGGGATGTTGCATGTTCTGTGCTCGCTCATCAACGCGTTACACTGAGCGTTTTCCTAGTAGTAAGTGAAGAGCCAAGGAAGTCTCCTCATTTTTTCTTAAGTTTAAATTAAATCTAGAGGAAAAATGTTAAATGTCAACACTAGTTCGTCATTTTCATTGTCAAATCTCGCATTGAAATCTCGCCTACAAGTAAAACGGAGTTGGACAACATGAACGATTATGACGTAGACAGCAATGTTATCAGCAACCGGTCTCATCATGATTATACATTGGGTTTATGTGATTCAATACACGTTTTTGTTAATTGTCCCTTGGGTCGTTCTTGCGCTCGCGATAAGTGACTCATTTCATTCAGATTCAATTAAGAGTCGACAGGACTCGCAGAAAATTTCGATTCCGATGTGAAAAAAATCTTAGAAATGCATGAAAAAGCATTAGCTCTGGGTTGTACGTGACATTTGTGACATTTAATCGTGTGTTGCATGTTGCATATACTGCTGTGAAGTAAGTTATTTTAATTCAAATATTGAAAACCACAAAAAACCATAAAAAGGCGGCCCCTACTTTTTTCTTAACGGCTTGACCGATTGTTTTCAAAATTTAACAGCATAGAGATAAAGAGTAAATCTGTGCCTCTAGTGATCCAAAAAAATTATAAAAAATATTTTTTCTCGTTTTGAGGAAGTGCTAACATGGGCAATATATTAGTCTTTTTGGCACCACTGCCCTGAAAATTGTAAACAAAAAATTACACTTTTGGCTCACTAGAGGCACAGATTTATTATTTATCTATAATCTGTGAAAATTTGAAGACAATCGGTAAAGCCGTTTAGAAAAAAGTAGGGGCCGCCTTTTTGTGCTTCATAAAACATGGATTTCATCAAGTATCGTAGACTCTTAAAACTTTGCTACTACGAGTATTTATCCTACAGAATATTTTTTTATCATCGTGATCAGAAACATGTATATTTTAAAAATCCACATATTTATTTCATTCTACATTCTAAGACACTTCCCTATTGCCACAGGAAAGTGATAGTCATTATTTCGATGTTCCAATTTACTGAACTCATAATTCAGTATGTCTTTTAATAAGTTTGAAGTCTTCAGTAAAACATTAGTGAATTTTAAATGGCTTATTATATTACTTTCACGGTAGGTAGGTAGTACATGGTAGTACTCTTATTGCAATTTCTCTCATGTATATATTTTTTCGTCTGTATTTCGACCAATCAATCCGAATCTTATGTACAAAATGCAAATACCGTGTGGCCGAAAATTACGTCCAACGGGCGAGATATCACCAAAAACATTAATAATAGTAATCACTGTGACGAAACTACTGCTCATATCGGGCTAATAAATACATGTTGCTATTTATTTTACATTTTGGCCCATTTTGCATGTCATTCTTTATGAACAGTCCCAAAGTATTACCTATATTACAATTTATTAATACAATTAACAAATCATTCCTATTAATGCATCATTCAATAATTATTTATCATCAATAATGACTAAATGAGTGATAATTTCAGTTTTGTGCTGCGAAAATTTCAAGTTTTTGGCGCTCTTGAATCCAGCCACTTGCTTCCGTTGTTTGACCTTGACAAATGTTTGTGTGGAAAGAAACAAGACTGGAAAGTAGGGTTACGTTTAGCTGTCAAGTTTCACTTTGTTCTTGTACGTATTAATTTTTACGCACGTTAACTAGTAATACATGTCAATTAATCTTGTGGCTCATCTGGTTTGAATTTGAACACATATTATCTTCGGTAGTTTTTCACTTAATTTCAGTTCCTTATAAATTGATGACTTACCATGCAATCCCAATCTTCTGTGGTCCCCTGGAGTGTCAAGCAAACTGAGGACCTTATCAAGTATTGGGAGAAATATCCAGGTTTATATGATATTAAGCACCAGGATTATACCAAGACAACCAAGAAGAAACAATACGTTGAAGATATTGGGAAACTGTTTGTCCCTCCTAGATCAGGTAAAAATAGGTGCAGTTGTTTGTTCGTTGGGCTGCTCGGAACTGCTCCAAGCAGCTCGGAACAGGTGATTCAAGATTGTGTTCGTTGGCGTACATGAAGTATATATAAGCTGGTGCAAGTTAGAGCAACTTGGAGTAGTTCAGAACAGTTCCGAGCAAGATAAACGAATACCTAGACCTAGTTATTCAATCTTTACACCTCTAGCTTGTGTAATAAAGATCCTTTCCTGGGCAGTTGTTATAACTCTAAAATTCCGAATTCGGCCCGAATACGATTCACGGCTTATTCACGGATTAACATTGCACCGAATCGTAGTATAAACCGAATCCGGAATTTTAAAGTTATAGAATAACTGAGAATAACGGCACATGAATGAAGTGGGGCCTTGGTATCCAGGTCTAGGTTTTTAAAGGCTTCTTTTTGAAAGACATTAGCAAGCCGAAGGCTATACAATGTCTATGACATTAGGTAGTACCTATGTAGTACCTAGTTCTATAAAAATATTGAATATTCAATTGAAAGATTTCATGTACACTCGGCCAAACAAAACTTGAACGTTGAACAAATTTGAATGACTGCTGGGCATGTCCCATAACCAATCAAAGCTTGTTATTATCATTGAAATGTGAGGTCACCTACAAGAGTGAGACAATGAGATCGCTTAGACTGACTTCTGATGGTGCGATCTTACATTTATCAGCCTATCAGATTTATTGAATGTTCAAGTTTTGTTTGGCCAAGTGTACCTACTAGGTAGTACCTAATGAAATTGATATAAAAAAAAAACTCGTCTGTGACCGGATTCACGAAGCTTTTCCCTTGAGGGTTTTAAAATAATACCCTTCTTTCAATGCACCTATAGCCAAAGGGAATCCAGTCATACTAGGCTAGCCTATCCTAATGAGAAGAATTCTGTAGAATGCATCGCAAAGAGAGATGTCAAATGGAAATGAATGGTTCATTAAATTTCACTAAAAAGTTTACTAGGAATATAGAAATTTGTCCCAAATGAGTAAAATCATCACTGAAATAGATATGACATTTTCAACAATTCCCCCCCCCCCCCCCCCCCCCCCCCCGCAAGTCATGAATGCTAGATTTTGCTTAAACCTACCTTAAATTTTTTCCGCCCGATCCGAATTGTGGCCATCAGATTGACTTCACCGCATCTTAACATCGCTTGCGTTTGCGTCGTCATAAAAATTGCAAATATTTTTTAAAGGTAAGCAAGTCGCTGAGAAGTTAAAGAGCCTTCGCACGATATTTCTACAGAACAAGAAGCGGCAGAAGGAATCGGCAAGCGGTGTAATGGGTGAAATGTACATCCCTACGTGGATGCACTTTCAATCCCTTCAGTTTCTGCAAAAGAGCAGACGGAAGAAGGACGAGCGCGAGGAATGTGTGGTGAGTGTCATGTTGGCTGTAGGGTGGGTGGGGGTGGGGGTGGGGGTGGGGGAGGTCCACGTGAAACCCGCTGTGTAATGCGTTGATGAGCGAGCCTTCGTATTGCATGCCAATTCATATTCATCTGATCTGAGATAGTCTGCTCTGTAGACCTTTGGATCATCTTTGAAGATAATCTAACGAATAGACCACATTTTAAATTATCTAGTTAGCTTTGCTTTTCAAAAAATTTCATATGCAGTACCTACCGTGATCCTCACATCTAGGTATTAATGTTTTTCAACAATGGATCATAACATGAATAGATACTTGGATCACGGTACTGCTTATGAAATTTTTTGAAAAGCAGAGCTAACTAGATAATTTAAAATGTGGTCTATTGGGTTCAAAGGAGAAGAATTTGAATTTCTTTGACCAAGTTTGACTACCTCAAAACAAGCAAATGTTCATACTAGGAAATTGCTCAATGTGAGCGAGCACAGATACGTGCAACATTTCCAGCCAAACACGATACCTACACAATGTGACTAAGTACGTTTTTCTTTGCAACTTTCCAATCTCCATAATAACTCTGAATAACAGATCCATTGTGCCGGGACTTACTACGTACTTTTTCCACAAATCTCTTTTGATAACCCGTACTAAACTCTTTAAATGACACTTGACTGATTGGATTGAAAATGTGTAAAATTTGAGATAATGTTGGTCTTGATCACCATGCAAAATTTGAAATTAATTTGTTGGAAAATTATCAAAAACACCTAAAATGCTGGTATTAATGACAATGCAAAATTTAAAGTTGATCAGTCGAATGGTTCCATTCTTAATTTTCAACCAATCACAGGATCTCATTCAAAAACTGAGTTTCAAGTTTAGTTTTCAAGTTTATTTATTTTTCAGATGTTTGCAAGTTTGGGTTGGACTTGGATTAATGTAAATTTGCACCCCTATAAGTAGTGATCCGCGAAATTTTCGATTTGTTGAAAATTACTCATATTTCTGAATATAAATGCGTTTCCATATGTTTCTGACTCAAAAACACTGAAATCTAATCGTGACAAATCGTGAAATTTACCCTTAACATCGCTTAACACCACCAAACTGACTAAATCATGAAATATACCGCGAAATATCACGAAATTGAATATTTCCTGTTATTTTGTACATTTCGCAGTTGCTTTTCTAATTTTTCTCAGGATCACTAAGGTAAAACACAATATTTAACCTTTTTTATTTCTAAAATCAGTCAGTGACCCTCCCCTATTCGCGTAAATGACAGAAGAGCTGTGACTTTGTAGAAAACTACTTGGGGTTGCTTAGTGTGAGTGGCAGTGACCTCGCATCATCACATGAAAATAAAGTTAAAGTTGACATGTATTTTATTTTATAGTCGCAATACAATCATAAACACACCGCATGAAACAGTTTATGATAATTTTATTTTTGATTTTGCATTGTAAAAACCAAGGGGAGTGTCACATGCTGCACTGGCTTACCTAGGGTTTAAATTTGTGATTGATATAATATTTGCCCTCTTCATTTATATCGCGAGAAAATGTGTAGTACTTAACAACATTGCTCTGGCATTTGAATAGAAGAGTAGGTAAATGGTAACAATATTGTGAAAGTCCCAGCACTTGTGCTTGACACTTTTCTATTTTTATTATTCTTCAATTGAAATTCTAATACTTATAATCTGAAGTTTATCTATATTGTATAAAAACATAAAACGCGAAATTGACAATTCTTAAAACCACAAAACGCGAAATTTCCAATTCCAAAAACTTTGAAGTTTTTAAAACCATATTAATCGGATCTCTACCTATAAGCCAGGGCTTGTGTCGGGGCATGCCATGAGGCAACATGCGACATACCTATGACTGCTCTTGTTGCATTAGTGTGTGAGCAATATTTTAGATTGATTGTCTTCAAAAAAAAAGTTACGCAGGGGATGAGAGTGAGTGTTAACGCTCGCTTCAAGAGACAAGTCGTGACATGACTGTTAGTAAAAGCAACCCTATTTCTCCGCAGAGTCCCAGCTTGCCGACGACGGCGCACTCGAGTCAACTTGAGACCGCGCTGCGCCGCAACGACACGACCCGAACAACACCGCCTGTGCGACTGGAACTCTTGCCGCTGCCTCGACTGAGAACCATCATGCCCAAAGCCTTGGACATCGGCAGTGTTGGGGTCAGAGTTATTCTATTAGTGTGTTGTTTCTTAAATACCTAATAGATTTGATTTGATAGATCAATAATAGATAATAGATAGATTTTACTGTTTTTATTTGTTTGAATCATCTCCACAGATGAGCTACATGTAGCTTTGTGAAATGATGTATTTGTATTATTTTCTAGTTATTAATAAAGGAGTTAAAAAAAAATTATAAAAAAAAAATTCAAATTAGTACCACAATTTGGAGGAATTTTCTGAATGTTTTCCTCATAAAAAATGTTACCTACTAACTTCATATTTTTGAAAACTAAGTGTTTCCCGGCCAATGTTGTACAAGAGAACATCCACGAGAGAATTTCCATCAATTTTTTTCACTTTTTCAAAAATATTCGTATTAATTTTTAATTGTTTAATTTTAATTGTGTAATAGTTATAGCTACTTATTACAGTACTCAAAATATTTATGAATATCATATCTTACCCCATGACCTTGTATGAGAACCATGGTATTGATAAAATAAATTAAAAAAAAAAAAAAAAAAAATCCCCCATCGACGGCTGCCACCTTAACGCGGTGGTGGGGTTTGTGTTGGCCAATGATCCATTGCAGCTACGCCGGCGAGCATATGCTCATGTGTAAGGGTTACCCATGCCGGACAGATCAGTGGTGAGGCCCAGACCAAGAGCAGCCAGGGTCGGCCTAACCATGCCCTCCCTTGAATTTGCGGTCCCCTCTGGCCGGCCTTCCCCCTCGAGATGGTGATCCCCCTGAAATCGGGTTCCACCGGCCGGAATCCTCACACCCCCCGGTCCGTCCCCATTCCGGCCTGGCCTCCCCACCAGTGCTGGACTCCTCCGGATCGGGCCCGTTAGGTCGACCCCTCCCCTTGCCCTCCAATTATGATCAACAAAGTTAAAATAACAAATTAATGTGCGCAATATAACCTCGTCGTTGACGCGCCATTAAACCCTACTAATCTAATCTAATCTAATTTAAAAAAATCATATCTTGACATTGAAAAAAAAACATTTCAAATTTTAAATTTTTGAAAATAAAATACCTAATTTAATTTTTAATATATAAATATCGCAACCCTGCTTCCAACTATTGTCGACTCAGGGGGTGGGATGATCCCACCAATGTTCTAGGGCACTTGTGTTCTCAGAGCCGACTTGCCAAGTCCGACACTCCACACTTCTTCAATCTCTTCTTCCACTTTTTCAGGCTCCTCTCTTTCCACCAGCTCCCTCTATCTCTCTCTGTCTTCCCACCAAATCTCTGTTGTCATTACTCCCCAACACTCTCCTTTTTCTTCAGCGGCTGCCTCTATTCCGTTAATCCATTTAGTTCTAGGTCTTCCTGCCTTTCTTCTGCCACCCATGGCTGCACGCTCTGCCTCTCTATATGGTATCCACTCTTCTCACATCCTCTTCATATGTCCGTACCATCTTAGCCTCTCTTTCCCAAGTTTAAATCTAAGAGACTCCACTTCTAGGTCCTTTCTAATCTTTGCACTCCTCACCTTGTCCATCTTCGTTACCCCTGCCACACTTCTCAGGAACTTCATTTCCGCTGCCTGCATTTTCATTTCTTCCTTCTCTCCCATTGGCCAAGTTACTGCTGCATGTGTAAAGATTGGTACAAAGTAGGTCTTGTACAGTAATATCTTACACCTCTGGGGCACATCTTCATTCCATAGTAGCTTCCTTACACTCAAAAAAAAAAAAAAATGAAATATGTTATAGTATCAGCTAGGTACTTATCCTGTATCCATAATCGCACACAGCGACTGAGGGATGGACAAAAAACCGGTTATTTGCAACATTAGGGGCCACATCTGGCGGACAACTCCGTGTGACACGGACTGTAGTCGGAAATATGTTTTTGACAAGTTTATTGAACGGCAGGCATGGAGTGAGGAGCGTCCGATACTTGTTCATAAAATTTAAAACTCAGTAGGTATAAGTTGAGACTTAAAAGTTACTCAACATTTTATGAATCTTCCATATAGTACCTATTTATATGTATAGGTAGTTGAAATGTTGGGAAATTTAATAAAAGTAGGATGTTAATTTAATAACAAATATATTCGGGGATGAGCATTCGGTCTTCCCGTCCCACCTCAATAACTTGTTGTTTGCTTCTCAGGAGATAAAGTCCGAGCAGATAGACGTAACGGAGAGCCATGTGAACGGCGAGGACGAAGGAGACGAACCTCCGAGGTGGAAGCAGACGAGGACGGACAACGACGAGTGCAGCACTTACGGGCGGTACATCGCCGACGAGATACGAAGCATGACGGACTATCAGAGGAACGTCGCCAAACTACGTGTGCAACAAGTGATATTCGAGATTAAAAACGAACAGTATTGCAATCCTGATGCGATGGTGGAGACCAGTTATGATAGTTGAAATAAACAACCACAGTTATCTAGGTACTTGGTTGAACTCATTTAAACTTGCCCTTCTATTGAGAATAATCATCATTATTTTAATAGAGTTGGTGACATTATAAATGACAGTCATTTTTGGTAGGTACTAAATGTAAATAAACCCAATTATTTGCAAATGATCGAGCTGTGGTACTATATAATTCTTTCTCAATAAATAAAATTTCAAGATTTTTCATCAACAAATAAAACTTTAACATCTCGGGAAGTTGCCTGAAACACTGGATATAAATGTCGGTCACAATTCACATGTAAAATATGAACTTGATCGAATGAACGATTAGTTTTCATATTTCAACCAATTTGAGGATTGGCTCAAAAACTGTTGACATTACCTATAGTCCATCCCACCCTAAAGTGGCAGTCGAGCGATGTTGTTTTCTTCGATATTATTTAAAGAATAATTCCAATGTTGCTTAGGTAGATTTATTGTTCGACTTGGATAGGAAGCACAGTTTTATATGCTGTAAGAGGTACTCTACATCTGGGAATATACAAAGTTATTGTTTGTTTTTAAATCTTCCACTTGTGCTTTAGGGTGGGAACTGAATGTAAGTGCTATTGCTGATATGACATTAGTGTGTGTGCAAAGTGTCAGATCGATTGTTTGATCAGTGTGACAAAACAGACGAATGCCGTAACACTGCCACTTGTGAACCATTAGCCTCCCCTCACGAGAACAATAAAGCGTAGTGTTCCAATCAAAATTGTTATTTTTATTGTAAAGCCCTAGGGTCTAAATGGGGCCATGTGTTCGTCACTAGAATCAAAATATGTCAGGGGTAATCTTAGATGTGAATATGGAAAAAAAATCAGTTCATGATGTGAAACAATTTAAAATTGTTAGGTACCTTGGCAGTTTCTAATAGTGAAAAAAAATGAGAAATAAGAAAAAAGTTTCATCAATGCACATATTTGGCTAAATTATAGTCCCAACTCATACAAATGCCACAAATAAATTTTGACATTTGTAATTTTCTGATGGATGGGTGGCCCTCCCTCCAATCACACAATAGAGTATGATTGCTAACCCTGCATTATATATTTATTAACGCAGAACTAATAATAAATGAAAATTTAGTTAGAAAGAGAAATGATAGCAAAAAAGAAAGAAAATGAGAGAAAGTTTTAGCTCCATTCTTTCTGTATAGATAAAGTGTTTGAATGCACTGGTGTGACGTGGAAGCACTCTACCTCGTCCACCATGGTGGTCCTCTCCACATATCGCTCCCCTTCAGCAGACGCGGCAACCTTCCTCAGTATCCTAGAGCGTGTGCTTATCAGTGTGACCAAACAGTTCCCAAAAGCTCACCTTACGGTCTGCGGTGACTTCAACATCGACATACTGGTACCTTCCAAGATCACCACTACGTTCCTGGACCTTCTCCACTCCTTCCATCTCACAGAAACCATTGCCTCCCCCACTCGGATCACTCTGAGCACCTCCACCCTTATAGACAATATATTCACCACTCTCAACCAGTCCGCCTACTCCGCTTCCCTATTTGACAGCGGACTCTCAGACCATATGGCCCTTACCCTCTCTCTTAACATACCGCCTTCTCTAGACGAACCGGATCATAAAATCCAGAAGAGAATCTTCTCCGAGGCCAATTCCAACAAATTTCACTCCCTACTCCAAGAAGAAGCCTGGGAACACCTCTCCTCGTCCCCGGATCTCAATGACATGTACTCCACTTTCATCAACACGTTCCCATCCCACTTCAATCAGGCCTTTCCCTTCAAAAAGACGAAAAAATCTCCCAATCCCACAAAGAGATGGATCACTGCTGAAATCCATCAGACGGCCGACGAGCTTCGTAGCCTACATCTCCTCCTCAGAACCAATCCTAGCTGCCATATCCTGAAGTCCAAATATCACTCCCTTAAGAAATCTCACAGCAAAAACATCCGTCTCACCAAGCGCCTATTCTTTGACAATCTCATTGAAGCCTCCAACAATAGATCCAAAACCTCCTGGAACATTATCAAAACTCTTTCCACGCCAACTCAACATCCCACTAACCTCATGCTTCTCATCAATGGCAAAGAGACTACTGAGCCGCTCACCCTGGCCAATCACCTGAACGACTTCTTCATCACTTCAGGTGACGTCGCCCCTCCTTTGTCCACAGCCATTCTGTCCCATCTACCGCCGGTGACCAGCTCCACTTGTCGCCCACCTCTCTCCCTCCGTCCCACTACGCCGTACGAACTGACTCATCTGGCCAAATCCATGCGCGCTAAGTTCTCCAGTGGTCTCGATGGTGTTCCTGGTTCTGTGCTAGCAAGATGCATGGCTCATGTTGCTGAGCCTCTCTCCCTCATTATCAACCGCTCATTCTCCTCTGGCATCTTCCCCGATCAACTCAAAATGTCTCACATCATCCCTATCCATAAAAAGGGAAAGAAATCTGACATTAACAACTATCGACCCATATCTCTCCTCTCTTCTTTCTCCAAAATCATTGAAAAAGTCATCCTAGACCGTCTGACCTCCTATCTTTCCTATCTTTCAGACCACTCCATCCTTGCCGACTGCCAACATGGCTTCCAAAAACGTAAATCTACAGGTACGGCAATATACCAATTCCTCACCACACTCCATGCTGCACTCGACAAGGGGGACCACTCAATAGGCCTCTTCTATGAGGAATGAATGCCTTGTCGAAGGCATTCGACACCATCGACCACTGCCTCCTCCTTCACAAGCTGGAGCTCTGTGGCATAACGGGTCTGGCCAATCGACTGATATCCTCTTTCCTAACCAACCGCTCGCAGACAGTGATCATCCCTTCCAACAAACCGCGCTCTCCATCTCTCATCACCTCCTCCTCTAAACTAATTCGCTGCGGTGTCCCTCAAGGTTCCGTTCTTGCTCCAACACTCTTCCTCGTCTATGTGAACGACCTCCCTGACCTCATCACCTACGGCAACCTCTTTCAGTTCGCTGATGATACGAACCACCTCCTTACAGCTCCTAAATCCAAATCATTCCTTTCCCTCATCGAGACAGCCAATGAGCAGGCAGCAATCATGTCATCTTACTGCTCGAACAATAAGCTCGCTCTCCAACCCTCCAAAACAACCTTCATCAACTTCCACACCCAATCTCACAAGCCGTCTATCTCTCCCCTAATCCGCATCAATGACCACATTATTCCGAGCACCCCATCCATAAAATTCCTGGGCATCCATCTAACTGCTACCCTCAATTGGTCTACGCACATCCAACACACGGTCTCCAAAATCCAGAGTAGCTGCTTCCTACTACGCCGACTCAAGCCCATAGTTAACGCCCATTCCCTCAAACTGGTCTACCACGCTCATTTCCATTCCCATCTCTCCTATGGACTCCTCTTCTGGGGCACCTCTCCCGGTGCCAACCGCATTTTCATCCTGCAGAAACAGGCAGTCCGCATTATTGCCGGCATCTCTCGCCGCAAGTCTGCCAAACCCGAGTTCATTAAGTTACACATCCTGACTCTCACCTGCACTCTCATCCGTATTGCCAGCTCCTTTGCTCGTGAGCACCCAACCCTCTTCCCCCTAAACTCGTCAGTTCATCAATATGGCACTCGAGGGGGAAACTCCATACGTATCCCCACTCACTCTCACTCCTCATTCACTAGCAGCCCCCACTATATATGCACAATTATCTATAATAAGCTACCACAGCACATCACCACCTCTCCCACCTGGGCCAGCTTCCAATCCAGTCTCAATGCCTACCTCCTCCTAAACCCATTCTACAGCCTGCAGGAATTTCTAGACTCATAACTGTACCAGCACTTCAGTGTCAATCATCTTAACCTCAAGCACTCTCGTTCCATTGTTCTTCCTCTTCAACTATCGGCCACGTACTACACGGCATTGTCTTAGCCGAGGCGATTTATTCATTTATTTATATTTATTCTACATGTAATCATTTTTATTATTATTTTTCTTAGGTATAAATATTACTATTATTAGTTTTATTATTTACTGTACATATAACTGTCATTGTAAACATTGTGACTTGTAAATATTTCTGACTTTGTCATAACTTGTACATACATTCTTGACGATACCCATACATGTATTATGTACTTGTCCACGGGATGATAATAAAATACAATACAATACAAAGCCCCAAGTTCATAAAATACAATAAACACAGTGCGATGCCAATGTGAGAATTGTACCAACCGGTACACACCATACGTGCTGCCACCTTCATGGCAGTTACTGCTTACCTCGAATTATAAACAAAGAGAGTCCTGAGTTGATCTACAAAGTTGTATATTATTATTGGAATCTTCGGTTGAGATATCGAGTCGCCAAGCTATGGCTGGATTGTGTGATCTCTCTACTGTTTGTTTTGTTATGAGTAAAAGTTGTGAGAAACGAAAATGTTTCGATAAAGTTAAAAAACATTCTGCTAGATTGCGTGGGGGGCGTATGTGTGCAGTGCCACGATGTGGTAACTCTGCTCACGACAGCAAGAAAAAGCTCATTAGTTTCTATTTATTTCCTAATGACCAAAGTATTTCTTCCAAGTGGCTACACGCCATTAAATCTGCAAAGAAACCAAGCAAATGGGCACAAGTGTGCAGCTCGCACTTCGTGGCAGACGACTTTAGAATTGCTCGGACAGGTAAGGCTGCAAACACACGGGGCATTTTTTCATGCCCAGATGCGCGGATTTTACACGCGCGCCTTTTGCACGCCTCGTGTGTTTGCTCCCATAAGACTCAATGCTACCTATCTGCTCGGCATCTCGCCGGCGTGCGAACGCTTCGGCATGGGTATGAAAAAACACCCCGTGTGTTTGCAACTTAAGCGAATGGTTAATCATAGCAGGTCCTACCTCTTACTTGCCGTGTAGAGAACAGTACTACTTCACACTACTAAATTTAAGGTGACGGCAGTAGAGCTTCAAACGTGAAATGTGTGAAATTCAGTGTGTGGCTTAGATTTAATAAACTCAAACTCAATGTGAAAAAAACTAAATGTATGCTTGTAACTTCATCACTTATGGCCAAAACTAAATTCATGACAGTAAATGGAAATGTACAGAATAAGTGGATTGTAATTGAAAATGAGTATTTGGAATTTGTTAATGAATTTAAGTATCTAGGAGTTATTATAGATCAACATTTAAATATGACAAAAAATGTTGAGTATATTGCAAAAAAAATGGGGAAAAAGGTTGGTTTCTTAGCACGAATAGGTACTTATCTGTCTAAGAAAACAAAGTTGTTAATTTATAATACTATTGTGCAACCTCATGTAGACTACTGTAGTACGCTTCTATGGGGAATTGATGTAAAATGTTTAGATATGCTGCAAAAGATACAAAACAAAGCATGTAGGGTTATATTGAAATGTGATAAGAGAACGCATAGAGTAGAAATGTTGGATGTTCTCCAGTTATTATCAGTTGAACAAAGAATAGCTGTTAATTCATTAACTTTTATTCATAGATTAGTTAATGGCGATTTGCCTGAATACCTGGAGTATTGTAAGAAGGATGAAAGTGTAAATATTAGATATAATACAAGAAGTGCCAATGATTTAAATGTGACTAGAGCAAATAAGACTAGGACGCAAAGGTCCATATTTTATACAGGTATAAGACATTATAATAAATTAGGAAATGAAATAAAAAAGGAGGTAAATGTAAAAATATTTAGAGAATTATGTGCTGCCCATGTTCGGGATATTTTCCCATTGGAATAATCTACAATATGTATTACTGTTAGTAAATTAGATTATTTAAGTATTTAAGTATTATATTGTTAGTATAAATACTTATTAGTATCTTTAACTGCTGTTATATTATGTAAGTTGTATCTTCCATGTATTTATAATCTACCAATGTATACAATAGCCTATGAAGGCTAAATAAATAAATACAATACAATACAATACGATCACCACACTTTACAGGGATCGGAAACTGTCTGACTAGCTGGCCATGTGCTTGGTCACCTTGAACACAACAATCATAGAACAAGCGGCTGTGATGTCGCTCACGTGACACATGTCTTTATCTCCCGCCAGAACAGAATTCAAATATTCGACAATGCGCTATCATCTTTAGCAGCGGCAAGTTTGAGAAGCTCGTTCAAACCTGGCGGCAATTGTGTGAATCAAATTTAAACACTCCAAAAGCGTACTTTTTTTAAATTTCGCGGGTCACCGGCCGGAAGTAAACGGGTGCAGGAAGTCATCAGGTGCAAATCGGCGGCCCAAGCACTCGGCCGCCATCATTTAGCATTGGTCTTATGGGAGTGACGTCACAATACGCAGACGGTTTCCAATCCCTGTAAAGTGTGGTGATCGTAGGTGAAATCTGCTGCAATATTAAACTCAGACCTGGTCTATAGAATGGAATGTCAAAGTCAAGTCAAGGTCTATGGATCATACAGAACGGATACTAGCGCAGCGCTTTGGTAGATGTACAAACTAGATTTGTTTTGAATCTTACCTCGGTAGGTACAAAACCATGGTCAAACAAGGATTCACTTTTAAATCAACTCATTCAATAATAAATAAAACATCCTTAATGAAATTCCTTGTTCTCGAGTGTTTTCATTATCTTTTTAACCCTCTTAGTGCCAAGAGCCGATATATCGGCTCTGAGAGTTTGTGCGAAACTTGCCAAGGGCCGATATATCGGCTTAATTTTAAATTAAATCTCTCGCCTCTTAATGTCTTCGGAATGTTGAACTGCTTGATCGACTGGGTTGGTAATAGTGTGGTAGTTTATTGAAAAAATGTTTGGTGGCGGTAGTGTTCAGATTTCTTACTATTTTGACGCAAAATGACATTTTTTCAATTCAAAATGGCGTCTTCTTTTGCTGGCATATATTTTATACATTATTTCTTAGCTTCTGTAGTTTTAATCACAAAAATATGAAATTAATCATGAGTGTTGAGAAAATATCAGTAAATCTAAAAAATATATTCACCTTGTTGGGAAAAATTCATTACAAAATTTGTGGCATAATAAACATTTTTTTTATTTTTTATTTTATTTTATATTCCAAATAAAAAAATAAAACATGTACAATAAGAATAATCATGAACTAAATTTTTGTCCAAGTCTTCATTATACTTTTACCACCATGTAAAAAAAAAATCAACAGTTTTGGTGAAGCACAAGCAAAGATATCAACTTTTTACTGTGACTCAACAATTTGTGTAAATATGGCCTGGCATTCTTCGCATATATACAAGAAATAATGCTGGCACTAAGAGGGTTAAATGAATTATACAATAACCTAAGATAACATGCATCTGACATTTCGATCAAAGATTTAATTTTAATTGACTATCAATTAATGAAGAGAGATGATGTACTGGATCTACTGATAAAACAGTTCCGGTTACTGCCAATATCGTACACTAGCGCTAGTACCTGTTCTGTATTCTCGTCCGGGGGTGCATTTCATAGCATTTCCTTCTGCGAGTTCCGCCCGTAATTCGTATTCACGAGTCTCCATGGTAAAGCATTCATCTGCCGTCACCTTAAATTTAGTAGTGTGAAGTAAGCTGTTCTCTACACGGTGCCTATTCTTTTAGAAAAATCGAGTGAACAACTGATCAAATTGGTTTGACTTAATTTCTAGAAAGAATGGTTCTATGTACCTATTAGTCAACAGTGTACAGTTCGTGTTTCCTATGTTTGAACTCTCAACAGAATGTGCTGATCGTCAGTTTTTCTGCAAGGCGAGAAAAACTTCATCGCGTGCTCACCTTGCAATGCCTCTAAGAGTCTTTCTCGGCGTACAGAATAAATGACGGTGGCTCCGTGTAGTGAGAGTTCAAACATAGGAAAAACGACCTGTAGGTTGGCTACCTTGAGTTTTTTTTTTTGTAAATTTAATTGAATTAATTTTATACTAACTTGTAATTGTATATACCTACAGGAAAGCGTTCTAAAAGGTTCCTAAAGAAGGGTGCAGTGCCGAGCCAGAACCTACCATCATGTACGCTGCCAGTGAGGCGTCTGGACACAGTTTGGAATGAAGAACGAGAAGCTTCTGCAGAACAAACTCACTCACTTGCAGCAGTTGTAAGGTAAAATATTTAATGTTACCTACTTATGAAAGCTGTGGACTAATGTTGTATATAAACAGCATTGCTATACATTTTGGCAGTAATATGTGGTTGGGTGGGTTGGGTTTGAGATAATCCAAAAAAATATTGTTGAAGAACCAGTAGAAGGAAAATGATGGCATTTACATATTTCATATTATGCTTCGAGCAAATGTATTTGCAGTTCTGCAACACTAAAAGTTGCGGTCTTGCCAACTATCAGTAAAAATGAACATCTTGAGCAGTGGTTAATTTGTAAAATAATAAGTGGGCGGACGCTCGGCGATGTCAGGGAAACATATTTGCTTATGAAAACAATGGGGGGTTTGGGGGAAGGGCCCCCCAACATAATGCGGGTCCGGGGCGCATAGCCCCGGGAAAATTTTGAATTTCAGGACCAAATTTGGTGCCTTTTTACGCGATTTGTACACAATTTTAAGAGAATTTTTACTTCTATGAAAAAGGAGTGAGGGGACGCGTCCGCCCTCGTCCGCCCCCAAATTAACCACTGATCTTGAGGTAGCAGTGCAACTCTAGTGAGCTCTAGTGTTCTGTTCCTCTCTTTCTTCCTTGTCCATGATAACGAGTTCAGTCAAGTTATATGCCTCTGAAGTAGAGAGCCTATATATTCACTATGTTCAAGAGAGTCGCCATATGAGGTGAAGTGATAATTGGCTGTTAGATTTACTTTGTTGGCTTGCACAAGTGACGTTACTACTGCTGCCATGAGTGATCCAAGCCAATCAGGGCCTACCTTGGCTAACCTTGGCTAACATTTGTTTGGCAGGCCGTCTTTCGTGATTATCAGTTTCTGTTCTGTTCCTCTCTTTCTTCGTAATTATTTTGTCATGCATTATTATTTCCCTACTTTCTCGTTCCCTAAAATAACAAAATTTACAGCTCAAAGGGTTCGAGGAGGCTGTGGTGGTCAAGGTGTTTAGTCAAGGTCTCACTATATGAGTGACGTCACCAATCTGGATCACTCATGGCGGCGACACGGTCCGTTGGCGACTCTCTTGAATGTAATGTTAAATAAGGGCTCTCTATTCCGAAGTAGACTGTAGCGCCACCTAGGTGGTAACTGGTAGAATGCCGCAAATCGATTGGGGGAACAGCCGTGATAATGAAGTACATACCTATTGAAGCTATGGCCACCTTGTAAAAATGTGGCAATATGAATTCGAACAAATAAGCGATAAGTGATGGAGCCACTTCTGGCAGGAAACTTTTTAGATGCACTTTTTTATTTTGATGTTTGTGTTTCCATAGGGCAGTGAAAAAGGAGAAACAAATTAAATTTAGATTTAGTTGCAAGTTTACTTTTTCAGCCATAACAAACAACTAAAGCAAATTTTATATCGTTTATTTACATAAAATAAACCCTTTGTATCCTCCATTCCCGCCTTATGGATAGTACCAAAGAATCCACCAGAGGTCGTCGTGTTCCTTATTTTCTCGAATAAAGAAAAAAAAAAAAAAAGAAAAAAGAAAAAAGAAAAAAAAAAGAAAACAAAAAAAAAAAAAAAAAAAAAAAAAGAAAGAAGATTACGCGATATGGACACGGCGAAGAGGCTACCGAATCCGTTATCGATTACATATGTGTGGGGAAGGAATTAAGGAGATTCTTGGAGGATGTTGAGGTTATCCCTTCAGTGGCCCTAGATAGCGATCATAGGCTGCTAGTTGGAAAATTTAGCGTCAAGAAGGACCACGCCGCCAAGAGAAGAAGTAAAAAGAATGGCAGAATCAAAGTGTGGAAACTGCAATCCCATACAGTACGACAGGAGTTCAGAGAGAAGATTGCAAGCAGTGAGAGAATAGGGGAAGTGGGACAGGTGGAAGAGGAATGGCAAACATTTAAGAAGGTATTTGTGGAAAGTGCAGAAGAAGTTTGTGGGCGATCAAGTGGGAGAAGCAAGAAGAAGGAAACACCGTGGTGGAATGAAATAGTCCGAGAAGCAGTGCGTCAGAAGAGAACCGCCTGGCAAACGTACGAGGCCGATAGATCTACCCTCAACAAGGCCGAATACCGAAGGTGGAAAATACGAGTAAGAGAGACAGTAGAAGAAGAAAAGAAGAAGTCCATGGAAGAACTTGCTGGTAAACTAGAAACGGATTTTGAAGGCAATAAAAAGATGCTTTATGGCATAATAAAGGAAAAGAGGACAAGAAAAGTTGGACAGGCATGCATGGTGGATGCTTGCGGAGGATTGATCAATGACCCAGTAGAAGTACAGGCACTGTGGAAAGAGTACTTCAAGGAACTACTGAATGTTGATGGAGTGGCACTACCAGAAAGTAGTGGAATACTACAGAGTGAGAACGAGGAAGAGGAGAAGTGTGCTTTGAGAGAGGGAGAAGTGGAGAAAGCGCTAAACGAGATGAAGAATGGTCGATCACCCGGAATAGATGAGATAACAGTGGAGATGGTAAGAGCTGCTGGGGAAATAGGAAAAAGATGGTTGTTTCGAGTAATGAGTGCGGCATGGAAACAGAGGACCATACCGGACGATTGGAGAAAGGGAGTGATTGTACCAATCTACAAAAAGGGTGACAGGAAGAAGTGCAGCAACTACAGGGGAATTACTTTGATGTGTCAATGTGCCAAAGTATTCGAAAAAGTGGTGGAATTTAGACTGAAAGAAGTAGTAGAGGAAAAGCTCAGGGAGGAACAATATGGGTTCAGGCCAGGCAGATCAACCATTGATCCAATATTCACTATCCGACAAGTCATGGAGAGAAAGTGGGAGAGTGGAGAAAAACTGTACATGGTTTTTCTAGACTTGGAAAAGGCCTACGATCGCCTACCAAGGAAGAAAGTATGGGAATGTCTGAAGCGGAAGGGGGTGGGATTGGGTCTGATTGAGAGAATCAAGAGCACATATGAGAAGAACGAGAGCTGTGTACAAACAGTGGAGGGGAAGACAGGATGGTTTGAGGTGAAGGAAGGACTTCGACAGGGCAGCGTTCTTTCCCCAACACTATTTGTCATTGTCATGGACGAGCTGCTGAGAAAAGTAGAACCAAGCGAAGACCAGGAGACGAATACACTGGTATATGCAGATGATATCGTAGTGTGGGGAGAAACCAGCGAATGTGTTCAAGAAAAGATTGATAGATGGAGCCAGATGACTGAAGAATACGGTATGCGAATAAGTCAGGAAAAGAGTGAGACACTAGTAATGGAGAGGAAGGCAACAAGAAATGTGAAGATCAGGCTACGGGGCTTGGAACTGGCGGAGAGAGGAGAGTTTAAGTATCTGGGGAGCTGGCTAACTAAGGATGGAAAAATAGGAAGAGAGATAACATCAAGAGTGCAACAGGCTAACACATTTTTCCAGTTAGTCAGGAAACTTCTTTGGAATGAGCAGTTCCCCCAGAAATGCAAGATACTCCTTTTCAAAAGCTATTTCCTGCCAATACTCACCTACGGTTCCGTAACGTGGGCGATCGGAGGAAAGGAGGAGAGCCAGTTGCAGGCAGCAGAAATGAAGTTTTTACGAAGCATACAAGGAGTAACTAAGATGGACAAGATCAGGAGTGAAAAGATTAGAGGAGACTTGAAGGTAGAGAGGTTGGCATTTAAAATGGGGAGAGAGCGGCTACGGTGGTTTGGCCACATGAAGAGAATGCAGAGGGAGAGAATACCGCGTCGGGAGTTCGAAGCTGCGAGAAGTGATAAAAGGAGAGTGGGAAGACCGAGGGAAAAGTGGAGAGAGCTGGTAGCAGAAGATGTACAAGAGAGACTGGAGAAGTGGGAAGAAGTGGAAGAAGGAAGGTGGTGGGAAGACAGGAAGAAGTGGAAAAAACTGGTAGAGAAGAAGAACGAAGAGGAAGAGCCAAGCCTGGCCAGCTAGCTTAGGAGTCCGGGCCCTAGTAAATGGTGGCCTCGCCACCCCCCGACCCAACTCTTGGAACCGGGAGGAAGATTATTATAAAGAAATAACTAATATAATATTAGCTTGTTCCTAAGTAAAACAGTTTGCTTTGTTGTGGTATGCTAAAATTCAATGTAGGTACCTAGATATTTATTCCCAAATGAAGTTAGGAAGCCAGAGAAAAGGAAGATGGATTCAAGCAGGGAAACAAACTACATACCTACAGCCTTATGCTCAAAAGAATTTCCAGATTTATCGACGCAAGTGACCAGAGTCTACTGGATTCCGTCCATAAGATTATTAGCTCACGGTCTTGAGGTGTTGAGGACTGACATCCGCAAATATCTACTTGCGAACGCAACTTCTTTTGAGCATGAGGCTGATAGTACCTAGGTAACAGACATGAGCTTATAAGGTCGCAAAATAACAGAAATTATTCCGTACCTTAGTGTCAACAACCAAATAGAATCGACATATTTCATTCAAATTCTTGCTAACCTTTCTCTAAGCTACAAAACTGTTTATTCACCAAAAGCAGCATAATGACAGATTGCAAATGTTTCTTGTTTTGATCACGGCCTTCTGAACAAGGCAATTATTTCAAGAAGACTGTATGATGTACCTACTAGTACCTATTTAGTTTCTAGTAGTTTTTTCAGACATTGCATTTTACTAGCACATTCTATTGGTAGTTTTAGGGTTGAATTACAGTAGGTAAGGCATTTAACGGTATGTTCTGTGAGTGTGTGTGTGTGCTGGGTCTGACTTGGCTTCCCACTTGATAATCTTGGGAGTTCCAGTTCCCTTCATAGTTCATCTTGACCTGCTAAAAGCAAATACGAAGACAAGTTGAAACCTGCGGGATTTGGCTCAGAGGGTAGAACACAAAGAATCAGCAATATTATAATTTGTTTATTACAGAGAAAATAAATGTTCATTGATGTGAAAAGAGCAATCAAAAATTATGAAAACAATATTACGTTCGATACGTCGGCAGTAGTGATGATGTCGTCTGGTTTGTTTACTTCCGCGTAAACAAGTGGATGGCGTTGACTCTTGCGTAGTGTGTCCCGTGAACTCCAGTCCACCAGCAGAATGAAATGACTGGATATGTCACCTCCTTCAGCTGCGATGCGATGATGTTGTCTAATAACCCCTTGGTTACCAGGACGTCCAGCAGTCCGTGCACAAGGAGTGACCTCCTCGAGCAGTTGGATCAAGTTGGCTCAGGCTGATGACGTTCGTGGCTGCAGACTCGTCGGTTTCTCCCGGAGTTGCAATTCACTAACTTTTATACTTTAACATTTACTGACTTTAATGTTGAAACTGTTCAGTTGATCACTTGTAACTTGAAATTGTCTTAATGCGATATTATTTGCCTCAGCATTAGGCTTGAAGTTTAAATTTACTGGGTTGACGTTTATACAAAAATGTTATTTTAATGTTTACCTTCGATCACATCGGCACTGTCTCGCTGAAATTATACTATGTTGCGTGCACAAGGCTTCACGGTTCGCGAGGCAGGTCTCACTGCTCTGAGAAAACTCCGACTGATGAAGTTTGGCTGGTAGCCTGACGTTTTATACCCTCTGACATCGTTTTCCCTCCAAAGAATCTGATTGGTTGGTTTCGTACACGTGGTAGCTAATTTTAGACATTCTGTCATTTCTAAAGCCCGCGAAACGACTTTCTTTCTGCACGTAGGCCCATGCTTTTCTTGGAATCACTGAAAACTAGTCTGGCTGACTGGTTTTGTAGCGTTATCACAATGACTGGTTCACTTGTTATTACGTGGTGACATCACAATTTAGGTAAGGTCACATACTTTTTATATGGATTCACTCACTTTCTTGATATAATTGCACATTGTTAAACTTATTTGATTGCTTGTTATATTTTTGTCTATATTTTGATTGCTGTTGAATTTTAAAGATTGTAAGTTTACATAATGATTCTAATTAATTACTTTGTGTTCAGTTAACCTTGACTCTAAGAATGCCATGCTACAAGTTTGTTCATTCTTTAAACCTATTTCAAGCAAACATTATTATTTTTAAAGTTAATTTTCTAACCTAGATAGGCCAACTTGTTACAAAGTTAAAGACTTGTGACGGTGCCACAAGTGCAATCACCTTCGCTGCTTGTTACCGAGAGCTTTTGGATATGATCCAAGATGAATCAAATTAACGAAATGAATTGAAATTTTAACCACAATTAGAAGACAAACTAAGGGTTATTTCGAAATTTTTAGACTTATTTTTCATTATATTAAGGTAATTTCCTAATTACTTGACTCTTGGTAAAATTGCTAATTTTATTTCCTTATGAAATGCCTTCTAAATGTGCCAAGTAACATAGAATCTACATCGGAACATCCATAAAAAACAATTAATTTTTGTAAAATTTTAATTCTAAATTAATTCAGCTGGGAGCTGTTAACATTTTTATTGTCTTCTTTTCTTCGGTAGAACCTCCATGGTCTGTTTGTGTTGGCCCTAAAAAGGGCCGTTCACGACGTTTTGGCTGAGCTTGTCGTGCCATCTTCAGGTTTCAGATGTCGAATGATGGAATGACTAAAATAATTGACTCTGATTTGGTCTCCAACCGTATCTTATAGGAATCCTGCTCGTGACGTCACAGTGGTAGAAAAATGGAGGCTGCTATGGTAGGGGAAATGTGTCAAAGCTCTAAATAATAGCAATAAATCATATTTATCAGATGAATATTTAACTTGAACATGTGTAAAGATAAATATTGCGTATTATTATTAGCTTGTACTTACTAAAAATATCTTTCTTTCACAAGTAATCACTCAAAATATGAGATTTGGATTGCCGCTGTCAGATTTGTTTTTCCCTATTCGAGAAAATAAGGAACACAACTGACCTCTGGTGGATTTTGTGGTACTACGTAAATGGCGGCTATCAAGGGCGTATTTGCATAAATATAAATACAAATAGTTTATAAAGTTGTTTGTTATGGCCAAAAAAGTAAATTTATAGCTAAAATCAATTTAATTTGTTTTTTGTTTTTTCACTGCTTTATGGAAACACGAAATGTAAAAACAAACAAATTAATATGTGGACCTAATAGTAGCCATCTTGCCAAAAGTGGCTCCATCACGTATCACTTATTTGTGGGAATACTTTTGTATAGGTTACTATGGCAACCTTTTCTCACGCAGGATGCCTATTGAGCATTGTTTTTACACAGTTTTGTTGCAAAATCTGAGACCATTGACTAACACCTCTATACCGGGATATGAAACTGCCATGCCAATACCACTAAAACGCACGGCCCTCATTTGTACCATCGCTTGATACTCTGATCCCGCCTCCCGGGCATCCAGCCACTGCAACCGTCAGATTTGACACAACATACAAACTTATTTCCGTTATGAAAACTCAGTAGACCATGTCTAGTACACTTTTCAATCATCTAAGAAGGTATTGCTCACATGTTTTGTGAGATTAAGGTATTTAGGTAAAAGTAGTTTGGTGTAATTCATTCGCATCTCTAGAACAAGTTGCTACGGAAGTAATAATAATAATAATAATAATGTAATTTATTGAGCACATAAAATAGGTACATAATTGGTCTGTATTCAACAATCGAGTCGTTGATCTTCCATACATCCATCTCTTCTCTTCAGCTGCTTCACCTCTTAACCGTTTACCTACTTCTTCTTAATTCATAATAGTCATTAAAATTGTGCTTCAATATCAGTGGTAATATTGGAAGAACATCCAAGCATTTGCTTTTTAGCTGAGGGAAAACCACTGAAAAAAACATTCTCAGCAGGATGTAATCTTGATTCTTGTCTTCCAATGTCATTACTTCACGAATTCTCTTTCTTGAATGATAGCGAGTTTATCCTTAACGAGCGTCTTGAAAGCTTTTAAACTTAGGGTCTGCTCTTCTGTTGTTGTTGTGTTGTATGCTACTGAGGCTGAATAGGAAAAACAGTTCTTGAATTTTTTACTTCGATGAGTTCCAAAGTCTAGCTTATCTTTGGACCGCGTGTCTCGTAGGTGAATATCATGACGCTTTCTCAACTTATCATTTAAATACTTTGGCTCTCCCGTTCTCAATATCTTGTGCGTTGCGCATGTTAAATGTAGGCTTCTTCTCGCTTCCATCTTTAGCCAATGAAGTTTTTGAATGTAGGGACTTATATGGTGTCTTCTCTTAATATTGAATACAAACCTAGCACAAGAATTCTGGACTTTTTGAATACGACCTACATCTTTCTTCGAAATACGCGGTCCGTAAACGATGTCACAGTAATTCAAATTAGATATTATAAGTGCCTCAACAAGCTTGCTTTTTGTTGATCTTGTCAGAATTTGTTTAAATCTTTGCATTGTTCGTAGTTTGCCGTAAGCTTTGCTATTTGCTTTCTGAATATGATCTGAGTAAGTCATTTGACTGTCCATTATCAAACCTAAATTCCTTGCATTTTCTGAAGTTGGAATAATAGAACCATTTATATGTAGTTTAAATTCACTATTAAGTATTTTGATCCGTTGACATTTGTTCCCTATAATCATTGATATGGTCTTCGAAGTGTTTAAAGAGAGTCCTTGACTTTCACTCCATGCAGCAATAGACTGAAGATCTTCGTTTATTTTCTCTTGTGCTGCAGCTAGATCTTGAGGGCGAAAGGTATATAGAAGCTGGGTATCATCTGCAAATTTGTGTATTTTGCAGTGTTTCACACTCTCATCGATATCAGTTGTGTAAACTATGAACAGTAGTGGAGCGATACTTGAACCCTGCGGTACTCCTGTTCTATTTTCCCTTGGCTTTGATACGTTATTAGCTGATAATTTTACCCGTTGTTGACGTCCGGTGAGGTAACTTGCAAACCATTTAATTGTCATCTCTCCCACTCCAAGATATGTGAGTTTAGCCAGTAGGAGTTCATGATTGATAGAGTCAAAGGCTTTTGTAAAATCTAATAATATAAGACTTGTAACCATTTTCTTCTCCATTCCCTTAATCGCTTCATCAGTTACATCTAGAAGTATTGATGTTGTCCCACGATTTTTCCTGAATCCTGACTGACTATTAGATAATAATTGCAGTTCTTCTAGGTATGCAGTCAGTTGCTTCACAACAATTCTTTTTAGTATTTTGGACATTGTAGTGAGAATACTAATGGGTCTAAGGTCTTTGAATTGTTTTGGATGCGAGCATTTTGGCAAATGTGTTATTCTTTCCATAGATCAGGAAATATTCCAGAAACAAGAGACAGATTCACAATACTGTGTATAGCATTTAAACAGTTTGGCATGCATAGAAGTAATGTATTGATATTTATATTATCAATGCCTGTTGCTTTGGTCTTAATTTTCCTCAATTGATCAACTATTTCTTCTGTACTAACTGCTCTGAGCTCAAAGGCATTTTTTGACGTAACAGTGTGAGTGTTGTTCTTGTATTGATCAATTATATTTGAAGCAATTAAAGAATTTGGTATTGAATCAACATAATAGTCATTTATCAAATCCGGCTTAGCTAGTTCTTCAGGTTCAGCTAGTTCAGCTAGTTCAGCTAGTTCAGCTAGCAGGTTCAGCTAGTTCTTTAGTTAGTCCCGCCCCCTCCTTCTCTAGACGTGTTGTGATTCGCATGCGGCATTTTGGCTTTGACTACAACCGTCGTGCCGTGAAAAGTAAACGATTTGCTTATCCCCCAGTTTTGATTGTCAATGCTGAGACTATATTTAACGAGCCACGAAATGAAAATAAAAAATTGGCTAGACCAATCATGTGAACATCCCTACAGGAGACATCCACTTATGGAACGTTTTATCACACTAAGGCTGCGTTTCACCAAGATTCTAAACCCGGGATAGAGGCGGTAAACCTGGTTTAGAGGCCACTAAACCAGGTTTACTCCTCTAACCCGGGTTTAGAATCTTGGTGAAACGCAGCCTAACTTAGCTCTAATGACCAATAAGCGAAAAAATGATTTTTGAAATTACCATTCAAAAACTTTTTCCTACATTATGAAAGTATTAAAGACTCATTTAATGCCCTGTAGTTTGCCACTCCCGCCCCATAATGAGTTTGCAATTTTATGTCATCAGAGAATTAAAAAACTTGACCATGGGAGATAGTATAGGAAAATCCTTGAGAATTTGGTTTCTAGTCACTTTCTAAGTTTTAAAATAGCGCTTGTTGGTTTGTTTTCAATTTCTTCCTGATACTATGTCCATATGTCTACCTCAGAAACTAGACAGGGTTTCAGGGATTCTGTATCATGTATAGTATGAATTTAAAATTTAAATAAATAAATAAATATCGCGAACCTGCTTCCAACTATTGTCGGGTCACTCAGGGGTGATGATTTATTTAAATAAATAAACAAAAAATTAGGAAGATCTGAGACCATGTCTCGAGTGATTGTGCCACCTTAAATACTTTCTTCTTTTTTAATGGCAGATCAAGATCTAGATGTTTATTGGACTTGATGATAGGAACATCTATAGGATTCGAAACGTTTGTCTAAATAAATCATTTTCCACAACTGTATCCAAAATGTTTTTAATATGAACTTTGGATGTTATTCGGCTTGCACCAAAGTAAATACAAACCTATATTTTTTTTTTTTTTTTTTTGTTATGGCGTTACAGGACTGGTAGTCCTACTGCCGCCTCAACAACTCTACTCCATTGACGATGCGCCATTATATCGGAGGTGAAGTTGGTTGAGGATTCGTAACTTAGGGATGTTAAGAGAGTGAGTAGTTAGCTCCCTGCGCTCTGCTGTTGTTTAACGTCCCATCCCAAGGACGGTGTAACGCCCGTCGAGAGACTGATAACAGGTGGAGGGGTGTCGTTACACTAACCCCCAACCACCCCAGTCTCTCTGGCCCAACAGCAGCAACTGGCAGGCCAGAGTTGAATGGTCACCCATCCAACCGCTGACCGCGCTCAATGTTGCTTAACCTCGGTGATCTGACGAGAACCGAGGTATCCATTACACCAGCCGTTGGGTTTACGAACCTATTAGTGGACATAATTGTTTGTATTTCCTTGCAGCCACGACTTGGAAACTTTCACGTGGCGTGTGAAGCAAGTCAGTGAGACGGCAGTGGAAACACCGGGCCAAGTCACTCCATGCCGAGATTCCAACGTAAGTACAGCACTTCTCACACTTCAGTATCAGGCCACCGGTTGCAGTTCTATCACTTATATTTTGTAGGTTTGTTCGGAGATAGCTTCATAGCTTTCAGGCAGCTAGCTCCGATTCCTAGATGTAGGATCAGGTCCTCAAATTAAATAATAATTCAACTGAAATATAAAATTTGTTGCAAAGTGAGTCTATCCAACGGCGTATATATAGTATGAAGGGTGTCAATCCTATCCCGCAGTACAGGGTTGGTTGGGAGGGGGGGGGGGGGGGGGGGTAAACCGTGGTTTGTTGCTGAGGGGAAGGTTATGGAACAAAGCCTACGGAAAATTCTTGCCAAAATCCCCTCAAGATATGATATGATATATGATATGATATAATTTATTAACAAGATATAATCTTTTTTCAACTATTATTTTTCAATTTTCAGTAAGTAATACAACATGTCATCATATTTTAATTTAATAAAATATAATATGTTTGTAAAATTTTGATGATGAAATTTTGATTTGACAAAAAAAAAATTATGAAAAGCATTTTTCAAGTATTTTCAAGTTTTTCAAAATTTTCATGAATGTTTCCAAGACTTTTTTTTAGAGATGGGCTGATTCCGATTCTCGCGATTCCACCGATTCCAGTGGAATCGGAAGAATCGCGATTCTCCGATTCCTGTCCATATTTTAGCGATTCCGATTCTTTTTGAAAATCCCGCCCTTTTAGCTTGATATTTGAGGTTAAAAACATCGCCAAAGCACAATTCCTAGTAGTACTACTACTTACTTTTCAACAAAATTAAAGATCTAACACATTAAAAATACATTTAAGTGTGGTTTTCTTACCACTTTTTTGATTTTTTAATAACTTACCTGAGGGCAAAATGCAAAGGGTGATAAATACAGTGAGGTTTGTAGGTAGGTATTTGTGAAGAATCGGAATCGCAAGAATCGGAATCAGAATCGTGAAATTTCGGAATCGGCCCATCTCTACTTTTTTTTCATGAAAATTGCTAACACTAGTTAGCAATGTGTAATTAATTTTATTATATTTTCTGATGGGCGGTTTTTGTTCAATTTGTAACATGGTCCCTTTCCTAATACACGAAACAACTTCTCGTCACAAAACTTGAGCTCGATGTTTATCATTTAGAACATTTTCTCATTTCTTTCAAGAAATGTGCCACAGAAGTTAAACAAGAAATTGCTCCGTGTAAATTAGGCTCTGTATCTTTGGAGATCAGTAAGCTTGATAGAGGGTAGATAGGCTATTATGTTACACTACCATTCTTATTTCCAGAACTCAAATTTGATGTACTCTGCAAACACCTCTGTAAAGATGGAAATAGAAGAACACCCGATCAACATCAAGTCTGAACCCGAGGACATTCCTGTTGTTGAGCATCGATTGTTTCAACCAAACCAACTCTTCTTGTACCCATCAGATTCTGAGGAGGTTGATATTAAACACGAAGTGATTGCTTGTGAAAACTCTTTCTTCTCTTATGAAGATAATGACATGAAAGGTGTTGAAGAAACCGAAAGTTGGTTAAAAGAAGACACGAAAGTCAGCCATGATTTGTTTGCCGATTCAGAATCTTGTTTAGTGAAAATTGAGCCGCATGTTCCCAAAGTTTCTGCTGACGGTGACGCAAGAAGTAATTTGCAATCTGCTAAGTTGTTGATCGAGGACAATCCTTACGTCGAAGATCAATTCTGTGAAGAAAAGATCGCTTCCCCATATGAGTTCATCGCCGCGCAAGAAGACGGCCCGAGTAGAGCACGTCTCAGTTGTCAATTGTGTGACAAGAAGTTCAAACGCCAGTATTGGCTGACGAAACACATCAAAACCCACGTCGAGCTGTTTCGGTGTAATTCTTGTGACCTTTTTTTCAAATCGCAAGAAGAGTTGAAGAATCACGAGGATTTTGGTGTGATTTCGAATTGCAAGATTTGTAGTCTAGTGTTTTGTTCCATGTGCAAATTAATTGATCATCAACAAATTGACCACCGGGTTACTGAAAAACAGTGTGAAGAAAGTTGTAGAGAGTTATTTACTTCTGAGAGACTTTACCAAGAACATAAGAAGCTACACTGCAAGAAATTCCAATGCATACTTTGCCATCTGAGTTTCCAGAATGTGGGTTTACTAGAACGACACCATTTGTCCCATGTCAACGTCAAGCGTTTTGTTTGTAAAGCGGAAAACTGCAAAGAATCTTTTGACTCGCCCAGTGAGTTTTCGAACCACATAATGTTCACCCACGTAAACGAGACACACGAATGTAAAATCTGCAAAAGTTTTTTCCGCAGCAAAGAATTGCTTACCGTGCATCGCCAGGCCCATCTGGATATACAGGTACATATATGTGGAATTTGCGAGGAAACATTTCATAATAGAACTGACCTGATTGAACATGTTTTAACGCATGCGACCAACCGGTTTCAATGTAACGTCTGCGCGACACTTTTCCCTAACATTTCAGCTCTGGAAAAACACGCTGCGACCCATGGCGAGAAGTATCAATGTAACATCTGCACGACACTTTTTTCTAACAATTCGGATCTCAAAGAGCATGTTGCGATCCACAGTGCGGTATATCAATGTAACATCTGCACGACACGTTTTTCTAACAATTCGGATCTCAAAGAGCATGTTGCGATCCACAGTGCGGTATATCAATGTAACATCTGCACGACACGTTTTTCTTACAAATCGGATCTCAAAGAGCATTTTGCGACACATGGTGAGAAATATAAATGTAACATCTGCACGACACATTTTTCTAACAATTCGGATCTCAAAGAGCATGTTGCGATCCACAATGCGGTATATCAATGTAACATCTGCACAACACGTTTTTCTTACAAATCGGATCTCAAAGAGCATGTTGCAACCCATGGTGAGAAATATCAATGTAACATCTGCACGACACGGTTTTCTAACAATTCGGATCTCAAAAAGCATATTGCGACCCACAGTGCGGTATATCAATGTAACATCTGCATGAGAAACTTTTGCAACAATTCGGATCTCCAAGAGCATGTCGCGATCCACGGTGCGAAGTTTCATTGCAACGGTTGTGAGCTATTTTTTTACAATATGTCAGATCTTCGTCTTCACGTACAAACGCACGATGCGGTGTCATCCAATGCGCAAGAAATATTGAACGCAGCGGCGACGACCACCAAGCTGAACAAAGAGAAAAGGACTTACAATTGTTCCGGTTGTAACGAGACATTTCCCAGTCATGCCAAGTACAGTAAACATTACCTTCCTAAAAGTTTTAAATGCAAACGTTGCAGCATGATATTCTGCCGGCGGGAAGCTTTGAAAATGCATTCCAAATCTCACTTCAAGAGAAAGAGGTTGATTGGCAAGGAGATTGTGTATAAATGCCAGTCTTGCTCGATGTCATTCAACAGCATTACGTTGTTGGAAGAACATTTGAAAACGCATCCCATGAAGCAACAATTCCTCTGCAAGTGTTGTAATAGAATTTTTGTTAATTTAAGTGATTGGTCGAAACATGCCGCCACTCATGGTCTGCACTTGACTGAATAATGTTACCTATGTTAATAAAAGTTTATTGAGTGAATCTTTATAGTTTAATAATTTAATTTACCCCATTATTCCAAATCATAGGGACACAGTTTTGTACTTTTCAGCCATTACTTAACCTAGGACCCTATTCTCGAGCCTGATTCATTGTCTGTGATATTGTTTGCCATGAGGAAATGAGCCACTGCACAATGGATTCAGCTGATTCAATAATTCAGCTAATTTATTATAGTACCTAAGTTTAGAATTTCAACCAAAATAATATTTATTTTGGAAAAATTTCATTTAGTGAATATTGCACATTAGTACTAGGTAAGTGACAAAACTATTTCAAGTGGATTTTGTTAGATTTTTGAATAGGTACCCTACAAACACTGGGAGGTCCCTGGACGCGTCCTAGGCCGTCCCAGATGGGCGTACGGGCCTGCCCAGGGACCTCCCGTCTTATGGGTGATTAGCATGGAGTGAGACTCCCGGGGCCTGCCACTGGGAATAAGCCCGGGCGGCGGCCTGGGCCGTCCCATGACGCCCGCGCGGGAGGTATGGGCCGTCCCTGGACCCTCCCGGGCGGCCCGCGCGGGAGGCATAGGCCGGCCCTGGCCCCCGCCCGGGCGGCCCGCGCGGGAGCAGCTGCTCGCTTTGTAGCCCCCTCCCCCTACGCACATTCCATAACGGTCACGTGCTAGCTTGCTAGGTACACTCTCATTCAAAATGCAGTACCTACAAAACGTGCCTCTGATCCAGACACGTGCATATAGGCACTAATTTTGAATGCGAATGTACCTGGAAAAAATACGTTTCATTAAGACATAATTAATTGCAAACGTGAGTGACACGAGAAACGGGATTTTTTCACAATTTCGGAGAGTGGGCGTTGCCATACGAAAAAAATAATCCAGGTATTTTCTTCCAGGGTCAATGTATTAGTTCACAGTTCACGGAATATTTCACAACAGTTGTAATTTGTTATGTCAACTAGAAGAACAGTAGGTACCTACTCAAACACATTAGAAATGCATTTAAGGTGCTGCAAGCGCTAGCGATTTTGCTGCTTTTTGTAGACACTTTTTGCGATACGATTGGAGACGAAACGGGTAGACCAAATTATTTGAAATTTTAATCGTGATTAGATAAAAGACAAACTTAGGGTTATCCCTTGGTACATTTTTAATTTTTTGTTTCGTTAATTAGTAATAATTAGTGGCTTTTTGGTGAAAAATTAGCTGTTTTCTTGTCTCCCTGGCCGCCGTATAAAATTAAATTTCAAAAATGTGCCAAGTGATAACCCTAAGTTTGTCTTTCATCTAATCATGATTAAAATTTGAGATCAATTGGTTTTCGGGTTTGGTCTCCAATCGTATCGCAAATTTCATAGTTTTGCGCGGTTTTGTTGAATAACCGGCGCCTATTAACGATGCAATATGCAAAAATGAAAAAGTGCTACTAATATGCAATCAGAGTGGTCATGTGAACATCCTGTAAAAGTTACACTCGCTTATGAAACAATATTTCTCTCTAAATTTTCTAAAACGGCCGAGCGCTAGTATCACCTTAAATGGTCAAATATTAATAAAAAAAAAATAGCCGGTACCTATATTATAAAGTTAATCAGTGGTTATTGGAAGTTATTTTATCTCGCCATGTTTCCCTATTGTTTGAAAGCTGTTCCACTGACCTGACACATTACCTAAGGTACCTCCTACTGTTTTTATTTTTAACGCATTTTTATTTGGAGGAAATATTTTGGGATCATTTGAAATCCTCAACTTGACTGTCACATAATGGGGAAGTCTCGTGAAATTCAGATTTCAGAATAATAGACCCTTATTTTATGAAAGTTGATTATGTTGCTGAACACAGATGTGATTTTATTTTTGCTGTGGGATGAATAGTTTTCAAGGAATGAATTTACAAAGTTTGATTACTTTTAACAGGAAAATTTACAGAAAATTGACAGATGATCCACAATGGTAACACATTAGTGTAAGTGGATTCTTGTAATACGTCGTTTTTCCCGCCAAAAGTCCCATTATAATTGAATTTCATTTGCATGAATTAATTTTTAACATTTCGCGGGTGACAAATGTCAGTAATTATTTGCGTTGATATTTAAAAACTTACTGGAACAAAATTTCTAGAGACTTAAGTATTACCTACCTTATTCATAAAAAAATGAAGAAGGATAAAAAGATCCATAATTTTTGTTTATGAATCAGTTGTTGGATTTTGAAATTAGCAATTATTTTTTGATAATCTCTAACAGGACGATTGAATCGTTTCAATAATAAATTTTTCATGTACTCTTCCCTACTTACTTAGGTACTATATTGTTTTGATAAATTACAAAAAATAAAATGCTACACATAGGAGATTCACTGCAATTGAATTTTAGGAATAATAAAGAGCAGGAAAACACACGAAAATTAAAAAAAAAACAGTTTCATATAATATAAACGTATATTATTGTAAAAGATTATACTACCACATCACTTAAAATTTTTAAATGTCCTTCAACCTTCACACGTCACATAGTATCAAAACATTCTGAGGTAGGTACTACCTGGCAGTGAGTCTGGCACGCTGTCTCTTTATCGACAAGACACAATTCGGATTTTACTTCACTCACGGATATGTTGGCACAATTTTTCATCTTCAGTTTTTCAAGAAAATGAATGCTATTGAATACGTATTTCTTTCATCTGAAAAAATAAAATTGCAAAGTATTTAGGTAATGTACCTTGTACTAATGATGTTCGCAAGATATTTGCAATTATTTATTATTGTAGGTACAGATTCTAACCTAAACAAGATTTATACAAGATCTTGAAAAGTTTAGCAAGATCATGCAGCGTATTGTTAGAAGTGTTTTTTATTTTTTGTGTAAATTTTTATTCGGTCAGACCAATGAAAGTCCAACATTTACAAGATCTTGTTATCAGTAAGATCTTGTTAATTTTGTCAATATTTAACACTATTATTATGCTATGCTCAAAAGAATTTTCCGATTTAATGGCCAGATACTGGATTCCATCCATAAATTATTAGCACACGGTCTTGTGGTGTCAAGGACTGACATCCGCAATCTACGTGGATGCAACTTCTTTTGAGCATGAGGCTGCCTAGCAAATAGTTTCTACCTACTACACAAGAACTATTTATGTAAATAACTGCAATAGCAGATAGCTGCAAATAACAGTCTTTACAAAAATTTTAAAAATTGAATTTTTGGCACAGAGTGATCCCTAAAAAAAAGAAAGATAGATTCAATGAAGAATTTGTAAATTGATAGGATAAACTTCTTGGCAATGAATAATACAAAAATCACTTTTGTGTTGTGTGACCTGGAGGCCAAGTCTTGAAACTTACGCCTTCAGGACGCAAACGCTCTCGGACGTCATAAAGTCCCATTTACTGTAAGAATGATCGACATTGAAACATAAAGTCAAGCCACTTATTTGATTGTCATCCAGCAATCTATTTGAAACAATTTATTAACATAAAAATTATTATTACAGATATTATACAGTCATAAAACCTTATTCAAAATTAAGCTAAACAGTTAAAGGTAGATTTCAAGGTCATCATTCTTACAGTAAATGGGACTTTATGACGTCCTAGAGCGTTTGCGTCCTAAGGGCGTAAGTTTCAAGACTTGGCCTCCTGCCACAATAATCACTTGAGGTACAATTATTACCATTAGGTACACTATTTATTTAAAACCCCAATAAAAATTTGAAACATTCTATATTGCATAAATGTGATTTATAGGTAAGGTTAGAGGAAATACTACACATATAAAATACTAAAATGTGGCTTACCATCAGAGAGTTCTGAATCATTACATCTGTAGGGTAGGTAACATTTAATCCATTAACTCGATGAAGTCCCAAGTCCTGTGCATCTTCAGAATTCTCGCTAATTTGCCAAGAAGTAAATTTACTTTTTAATTGAAGTAGGTAGGCAATTAAATCGACTCTAGAATAAGAGCAGGGCAAGTTCACGGTGAATCTGTAGGTAGAACCTACAAAAAGTAAGGTGAAAGTTAGCAACTCAAATTAATTTCCTCTCAGCCATTCCGTGTTACGGGTGTAAGATGCTATGTTCAGCATCTTATTCATCAAAATAAAAATAGTTCTAGGATCATTGTGCAGCCTTCTAAATTTTTTATGTAATTTACATGGTTCGACACGAAATTTAAATTTAAATGCGGTCCCACAATTTTACTGATAACAAAATAACTATTCAAACTTAAAAAAAAACTGATTACATATTTGGAATCAGCAAGAAAATACCATGAATTTAATATAAAAACATGCTGATTTATTTACATTTAATAATTCAGCAGTCATCATGTATTATGTGGCATAATATGTCTGCATTCGCATGGAATGGCTGCTCTCTTACCACCGGCGCGTTAGAGGAAATTCAAAAGGTGCGGTTTATTTTTTTGGATGACAACATTCAATCTCAAAAATTTTACTACGTATTTGAATGAAGCGGGACCACCATTCAATGTATGTATCTACTACCTCCGACAAGAATGTAATTTCCATGCAACATAATTTTTACTTTCGGATCACAGCAAAAATGTTTGTTATTGGCCTTGTAAGGTACCTACATAAACAAAAATAATTGATGTATATCTAAAATCCTTGATAAAGTTAAATAATTAAAAATAATGAAAATATTTACCACTCTGCTCGGTTCGGTTCTTAATGTTTCGGCTCGGTTTGACGATACAGCTTGGTTCGCTCGCAGGACGAATACGCGCTTTGTTTCTGGAGTTCAATATCTTAATAGCCTATTTTCTTCCAGAGTAGATTCACCTTTAACAAGTAACATTATTAAAACTGCAGTAGGTACCTTGGTAGGTATGTGGGATGGTTATTGGTTAATGTAGAGGTGAAAATATTCCCAAAATAGGCGGAGGTACGTACTAGGTACCTACAGGTAGGGTTTCCTACTGACTACTACCACTGATATGTATAGACTACCACGCCAAGCAAACTGTTTACCTACTTTATTTATTTTATAAATACCTAAACTACCTAGTTGGAAATTTTACTTTGCATAAATTGCTACATTTCAAAAATTTACATGTGAGGTTAATGTTTACTGAACATTGGTCACACTACCTATTGGTTTATTAGTATCCCCAGCATACAAAACTAAAGTAACAACGATTAATGCCTGGATACTTATGTAGGTAGTTGTGATGAAGACTCACCTTTAATGGGTTGTATGGCTCTGTGATGAAAATCCAAGCAAAAGAGGCACAACAAAACTGTAATTATTTCACGATTTGTGTCACATTAAATGGTTTGAACTGAGACAAACTATTCAGCAGTGAACACTGCATTCACGGACACAGATAATAATTGAAATCACATTCAAAATCACTCAAAAGGACGTAAACTACACACTCATGACACTCTGTAAAATATCAACAAACGTCAAACGCCGCGTTTGAAATGAAGAAGGGAGAATGGAAACAAGTTGATTCACGAAGATGGCCGACTGCCGAGTTCATAAAAGAAACTTTACTAATAACGTTTAAAATGGTATGAATACTTTGCTTTGGAATTGTAAACATATTTATTCTTAAATCAATATATCCATGTGAAATGTAGATGTAATTATTATAGAAATGAAGTTATAAATATGAAAAAAATAAGTCATTAGAGCAGCTCAAATTCAAACAGTCGTAGCGCCCGCGCGGGCCGTCCCTAGCCATTCCCGGGCGGGACCAAGACGGGACATTCCTAGAAATTTTACAGCCAGATAAAACGGATCGGTTGGGCTCCGTTGGGCAGGCCCAGGGCATGCCCTAGTAGTTCCCGCCCGGGACGTCCCACTTGGGCGCTAGATGGGCAGGAGCCCGGGCCGCCCAGTGTTTGTAGGGTATGTCAATGAAGGATAGAAAATGACGTTTAGGTAATTATCTAATGGAACAAATTTCTTCGAACATTTTTATTTTGTATACTTTTGAGATCATCCGATAGTTGAAACCTATTTCAAAAATAAATTCAATCAAACTTCAGTATGGTTCACTGTGTTGAATCGAGTTAAAATTTCCCGCCAAGGTGGATCACAAGCCTTCTCGATCTCTAGTTTAGCATAGAGAGCCCAAGGTCCACTCGATCTCCCGGCTAATGTGTCCTTTATTAGGAATGGTTTACGCATAAAAAAACAAAATGGCGGAATGGTTTACACTTCCCCTCAATTCCTTTTAAAAAGGGGCGTAACAACAGCTGTCAGTGAAAACATTGTTTACGTATCAAAAAGATAGTTGACACATTAAGTGAAGTGAAGTGAATTAGTACCTATATTTATTGTAACCTAGTCGGTGAGAAGTTTATGAAATAAATATTACCTCTTCTTACCGTTTTTTAAGAGTACAAAATGAATTATGAAACGCAAATAATGACTATAGTTGTTGTAAATATACTACCTACCAATGTTACCGTACGCAATTAACCCCCTAATTTTTACTTCAATTTCAATTTCTTCAATTGATGTTTGAAGAAACTGGCAAGAAAATACGTACATTTCTACTTCTATTGAGTAGTTACAGTCTCATAAATGTGATTTGAACCTGAGCAATAAGCGGCATCCGTAAGTTTATATGTTACCGCTCCCAACTGCTCCAGCTTGCACCAACCCTTATGCAGAGTGCACTTATACTTACTGGAGGCCGACGAACACAATCATCTATTTCAAGCTGCTGGGAGCATGCCCACGGAAAAGCCGATGAATCGCCGGGTTAAAGTTCCGCATTTCGCATATTTGATAAAGATCGTAGACTATTATGGATACTATTACCATTGACAGTCGATTATACAATGGACATGCTGCTGCTGTAGGGGTAGTGCTGCATGATATTGTCGATGTTAAAGGCACACATCTTTATCAGATTCCAGTTTTATCGTGCTACGCTATCTGTTTTTAGGATCAAAACTTGTCTACTTGGTAAATATCAAACAGAGATCACGGTTTAACTCATACAAATACCTATTTGTTTGGTTTATTTGTGCTTTATTTCCACTTTGATTCGAAACCTAAAATCATTTAGTTTTAAACTAGGAAAACACTATGTGTAACGCATCAATAAGTGATACGATCAGTATTCAGTATAAGAGGTGAGACGACGCTCTGAACTCGTTGAAACTTGAGTATTCTTCACGTTTGGGACTGTGGAAACTGGCCGTCAGTCAGTGTTACGGCAACTGTGAAAGGCCGAGAAAGATGACAATTTGTTTTTCAATGATATTATACACCTAGGACACTGTAATTTAAATTTTTAAAGGTATTTGAGAGAACAACAGACTACCAAAGAATATTAATACCTAAATTGAACATTTAAACTCATTAAAAATCATTTAAAGACTGTAATGAGTTCAAGTTCTATGTGACATGTCATCAATGTTTAAAACGCATAATAAGTGATGTATTTGTGAATACTGAATATTGAAGGTGATGGAAGGTGTAATAATAACTGTAATGTAGAATAGCATATTCTAAC
This sequence comes from Leuctra nigra, assembly GCA_934045905.1. Taxonomy (NCBI): domain Eukaryota; kingdom Metazoa; phylum Arthropoda; class Insecta; order Plecoptera; family Leuctridae; genus Leuctra; species Leuctra nigra. The sequence goes on along the minus strand of OW203769.1, from coordinate 30,606,770 downwards.
TAAAAACATCATAAAAATCTAACTAATATCAGTGTAAAACGAATTGTCATCTTTCACGGCCCCACTTCACATTAGTCAGTTCCAACAAGCAGCGCACTTGGCGGAGAACACAGTACTAGACACTTGTCCGGCAGTATGCAGACTTTCGTGTGTTGGCTGCTAGGGCGCTCTGCTGTCTGGTGACTGCAAACCTGTCTGGTTGCCCCACCAATAGATACTCAAACAAACTTATAGCATGGGTGGTAAAGGTCCGTCGTCTCACCTCTTATACTGCATCGTGATAAGTGATGAGAGAGCGTTGAGAGTGTAAGTGTGAAACACAGAACCTAAATCAAATCTATGAAAGCACCCACTAAATCAGTAAAAAATTACTGCTATGCTACTACCTATTACCTACCCTAATTACCTGTTTTTCACTGCAACTTAATAGTTGCACAGTGATGAAACACCAGTAAAATGTCACTGATGAGTATTTTAGATTAAAGAATTTACATGTCAAGTCGGTGACAGGCAAAGATGAACTCACTCAGGTATAGGGCGGCCCATGTAGAGCGGGTTCATCTTTGCCTGTTACCGACCAGTACTATACAATTGAAAAATACTAATATTCAGTCCCACGATAATCGACCACACCTAAAGTAAAAGGGGCATATCTGTATACCTACCTAAGATTATCATACACTATTCTGTCCATAGAATAGGAACATGTTTTTAAGAACTAAACACATTTATCGAATTACGCTACACATGTTTTTGTAATCTCACTTTCAATTATTAAAAAAGGCAAATAATTCTACAATCAAACTGACGTTTGGTCATCATCACCAAATAGTTTGCCTAGCCATTGAAACAATGTAAGGTATGCAATAAAATTTACTAGTAAAGCTAAGTTTACATCTCGGCAACAAGCGCTCAACGCTTTGACGCTAGCCAATTAGGTGGCTCAGCTCGAACACGCCGGAGCGCCAACCTTGAAAGATAAACCATGTTGATCTTTCAAGGTCGGCGCTTCGACGCATCGAGCTGTAAATGTAGCTTAAAACGCTCTGTGTAACGCGTTGATGAGCGAGCACCTGAACACGCAAATTCTTGAACCAGAATTCCGTACCTAAGGCACTGAAAACATATACATCCATTGAACTAAATAATATGCATGAAAGTAAACAAAAATCTGAAAAAAAGAATCTGTTTTATAAAATTTTAGATTATGTTGGTCTTGATCACCATGCAAAAAATTTTGATTGTCGACCAATCAGAAGATATTATTTAAACTACCAATTGGAGGATTTGGCATTCGTACTGCATCTGATTTGATATGCGCTAGTTTTATTGTAAATTGTGGACAGCTTGGCTGCTCTACAGGCTTTGGAGCAGAAGCTTAAAGGCAGGGATGAAAATGTAGTACCTATACATAATTAATGTCAAGATTGTGGAATAAAATGTCCCTACATGACAAAAACTTTTGAAAATAACGACAGATTAGCCTGAAAATTGGCAAAAATACCTTAAATGTTGGTACCAATGACCATGCGAAGTTTTAAGTTGATCGGTCATACGCTTCTAGTTTAAATTTCAAAAAACACAGTGATAAATATGGGTTTAAATTTTAACCAATGGGAGGATTTGGCTGAAACTTTTTATGATTGGGTATAATGTTGGTCGTAATGACTTTTGACCGAACCAACCAATCAAAAGATAATTTTGTTTAAATTTGAACCAATCACAGGATCCCTATTAAAAACGATCCCAGAGACCGCATAGATTAGGTTAGTATGTGTACAAAATTTCAGATCGATTGGTTGTGCAATTTGACCTGGGCAGTGCAGACAAAAAAAAACACACACACAGAGAAAGTGCCATAAGAGTTCCGTGGTGACGCTCGCTACGCTTGCTCAATTAAACAATAACAATAATAACAGGTCGATAGATATAGCTGATCGATTCCTAGTTCATTTCAGTAATGGTTATTCGAGTCGACTTTTATTTATTTATTGACGGATCAGTCTCAAAAACGTGGTGGATTGAAGTTGGATTGAAGTGCATATGTGCAAAATATCATATCGATAGGTAGGTACGAATGGTTCAACCTGGTCGTAGTCGTAGTGATAATAAATTTTCTCTTTATTTTCATAAATAAACAAATGCACAAACAGAGAAAGCTCTCAAAAAGAGGCAAAAGACATTCACTATTCTTGCTTAATTATAACTGTATCTTAAAAATGAAGGAAGAAACAAAAACCAATTAGGTAGGTTAAGGTACCGTTATATATCTATTTAAATACGTCACACCACACCAGAAATATGTCAATATTGCACATACCTAAAACAAAACACAATTGGACAGAAAATCAAGTCTATGTAGAGAAGTGATTGCTCAAGGACAAAATGGCACATTCTCATTAGCTACAGCGGTACAGCGGTCCCGAGACCTTCTCTTGCCTCTTCAATTTACCTGCACGTCAAGACCTTCACTGCTACTGGCCCCACGAGGCAATAATGGTCACATGACAGCAATACCTAATAATAGTACATGACAGCGCCCTCGCCGTTCTGATACCCTAGGCTAGTCCTTCTGTGTCGTGTCGTATTTTATTCTGTATTTTTATTTAGGGACTACAATGTCTCCTTGTTTGCATACGGTTTATGCTACAGTAAAAATAACTAGATGAAAAACTGTTTTCTTATGCCTGTCAAAATAATACCTAACCCTCCCACTATACACGCTTTTAAGTTGTGTGTATTTTCCAGTACGGTGGTGGCGCCGACCTAGTGTGAGAAAGTTTGGCTAGTGCCCTATTGTATGTAGTTTCATCTGATGTCATATAGCTGTACAGAATCTCACTTTAAGGGTGAATGAAGTAGGTAAACATTATTTCTCTTAATAATATTTTCTTATTTTATTACCTCTTTCTCTCTCATTTAATAAGTATTGCACCAATTTGTGATTAATAGAAATGGATCTCTATGAATAGAGTTAAATAAATATGTAATCAAAGATATGTAAATACAAAAACCCATGCATACATGGCATTATCGACATTAGTACTACTTCTAAAATACAATAATGAGTAAATGCCGTGAAGCATGGGGTGACCTGTTATGGCAGAGCTTGTAGATCTAGGCAGAGCTATTGCAAACTTGTGTAAACGGGTGAAACTTCTGTCATAGAATCCATCTTCAAAGATTTGTCATCAACGAATTGGATTTTGAGAACCCGCGGTAATCTGTCAGAGAAACAGGGAAACAGACATTATTGCGAGAAAATACCATAATAGCATGTTGTGTGCTCGTTTTGCTTATGTGCTAGTGTAGGGCCAGTGTGAAATTTGGTACACCCGTGGTGCATACGTTTAGATTGACATAGTATGATTTAGATTTAATAAAAGAGTATTATTAATTTATTATACACAAGTGTGAGTGTAAGTCTGAGTTAAGAAGAAGAGTGTCGCATGTGAGGGCATGAGGGGAAGGGTATCTACCCCTCAGGTGAGGGCAGTGCAGAGAGCGAGGAAGCACTGCGGTCAAGACCGTCAACTCAAAGAGGATGCAGCTTTGATGGTTTTGGAGGGAAGTCCATCAGCTTGCCCAGTGGAAGCGATGAACTCCTAGCGACGCGTTGACACCGTCACACTACGACGACACCTTTGGGAATGACCATTAACTGCTTTTGTCAGCATCTCGCCGTAAGCCGCAGCATCTCGGGCTTACTCCGAAGCAAAACAGCTGGTGAAACAAATGGTCCAGGAAAAAAACAAAACAATGGAGGCCTTCGCAGCAAAGTTGGATGAGGACTACAAAGGGAATAAGAAAATGCTCTATGGTTTGATGAAGAACAAGAGGAAGCAAGGAGAATCAAGGAGAAATATGATAAGGTGAACAGGGGGCCTTGTTACGGACAATGATGAAAGCAAGAAACTATGGGAGACCCATTTCAAGAACAGTCCAAACCCCGATTCCCAAACTCTAACAACCAAAATTGATGATGACGATTGATCATTGACGAGTGGAAGAAAGACAAGAGATAGATGAAGTAGACATAAAATGCTATTGGGTTACACGGCTGGAATTGCGCGCGCTGAGCCAGGCTTCATAACAGCGCCAAATTGAACACAATTTTCAAATGACAGTCATTGGGTATAAATAAATCAAACACTAATTTTGATACATCAAATCAGTCTTGGGAGAAGGACTTGGCAAGGCTTCGCAAGGACTTGGTTGAGCGGATCAGAAACATGTACAGAAACAGTGTGGGTTGTGTGCAGTCGGGAGTGGGGTGATTAGATTGGTTTAGTATTAGTGAAGGGCTTCGACAAGGGAGCGTTCTATCACAAACAAGTTTTGTCATAGTAATGGATAAGTTGTTGAATAAAAGTGGAAACCAAATGAGTGGGACGATACTTGAACATTAATTTATGTAGATGATGTGATGGTGTAGGGAGAAACTAGGGAGGAAATGCAGTTAATGATTAATAAGTGGGTGGGAGAAAAATATCACTTCAGCACTTTATCAACGTCTCACAGGAAATGTTTGATGTCTGAGATACACTCAGGTTATAGAACATGGAGAGGAATGGAGATGGGGAGAAACTGCTGGATATGTGTACAAGGAATGGGATGAGCAACAGCTGGTTTGAGAAAAGAAAAAGTCATCAGATAACTAGATACGGATACTGTTAAGAGTCCGTCATTGACTATGTTTGCGTAGGAGATAGTTTGAAGGATGGAGTAGTTGATATTAGGTTATGACCGGTCTGTGTCACTCGACAGTGCTCATCGGCTGCTGGAGGGAGAGCTGCGGATCCAATTAGAGAAGCCGGTAGCAACTGTCATACACAAAAACATTAAATAAAGCGTGGAAGTTGCAGGACCTGGCTGTGAAGAGTGAATACTGCAATGAGATCAAGAGCAGAGCCAGGTGGAGAGATTATAGATGTTGAAGAGGCATTCGCAGAGGTTTCAGAATACTCAGAGCTGAACAGTTGTGTGGTAGAGCGGGTGGAAGAAGGAAGGAAAAGGAGACAAAATGCTAGAACAACAGAGTCAAAGAAGCGGTGAGAGAGAAAAGAATAGCAAATTGCAGAATTATGAGCTATACAAAACTATCTAGAGTGAAGAAGGGAAGAAGGACAAAGGGAAGAAATAGAGGAAGATGCAGAAGAGGGGTCAGAACTGGCTAGCCAACATCACTGAAGTGAAGGCACAAGGCTGAAGGTGGAATTCCACACCATGACCCAACATTGTTTTGGAAAGGAACAACAGATATTTATTATTATAATAATGTGTCTACTTCAACTTAACGACGTGTACTGGCAAGAGTGAACGAGGAGTGTACCTACACTCACCAACGTCGGTTGTCTGTGACGCGAAGATGTTCCAACACTTGACTCAACACCTTGTCCCACATCGTCTTTATGAGCAGCTCATCCCACGACTTGAGCGACACCTGGCAGAGGTTGATTATCTAGTCCAGGATCTCCCCACACACTTCGCGCAGCTCGTCGCAGCCAACTCACGCAGCCTGCCACAAACAAACACACTCTCACTTAAATGTATCAAAAACACTATTAACAACCTTAAAATCAAATATTATCTGTACTATCAGATAACAGGAACAGATACTTAATAGGATAGATATTACTAAGGAACAGAATCTAAAAAATAAGGCTCTATTTATTTACAGCTTGAAAGTTGTCAAAAGTTGTCTTAGGAGCATAAACGAAGGCAATTTAGTTTTATTTTAGCTGTGTTTAATGCCGCACAGTTCTGCAACTTTCTTTTTGTAGAAAGTAACAGATGAAGCAAAAAAATAAAAATATACAAATAAATATAATAAAAATAAAGTTTTTTAGAGTGAAGGAGAGTGAGCGAAGTGAGTGAAGGAGCCATCAATACAGCGTGATAGTCAGGGCTCTTGCGACAAAAATAGTTCAAAATGTGATACTAATTTTTCCTTTTGCAGTCTTATAGTAGTAAAAAATGTGCTCTTTCGACTGAGCGATGGATCTCGGCGAGATCTCTTCTCGTTTGGCCCCCATGGGTGTCCAAAGTAAATTTTTTGATATTTTTATTTATACAACAAAATCATATTATATTATTTCCATAACACACTAATAGTAAAATTATTGCTATTTTTTATTGTTCTTTCATGTCCTGCAGGATTATTTAAAATTAATCCTTCGGGGGTGTCCAAAACACAAAAAAAATCTGTTGAAACAATCAGTATATAAATGTCGTAAAATTATTTTTATTGCAATATTATTGTAATACACAAGATGGGACAAGGATACAAAAAATATTTCGTGAAATTGAACCATCAGGGGTATCCAAATATTTATTTTTCATATTTTGAGTCAGGAGTGTAATTCAAAAGCGGATCTCGAATGTTATTTGTATATGTTTTTGCAATATTATTGTAATGCACATGATGGGATAAGGATGCAAAAAATATGTTATAAAATTGAACCTTCAGGGGTATCCAAAATATTTATTTTTCATATTTTGTGTCAGGAGTGTAATTTAAAAACGGGTATCTCGTATGTTACTAATAAGTATTTATTGCTATTTTATAACTTGGGTTTTTACAGTATTTTGATATTAAGGGTGTACAGACTGTTATTTATGTGAATGGATTACATTCCATGATATTTTCCTTAGGAACATTTATAGAAAATATTTTAAAATGCAACTTATGGCATCAAAAGTAAACAATTTATTTCAGTCAAATATAGCTGCACTACCCTACAAATTACTATGTTTCACGAAATCATAACCAACGAATAAACTGAAAAATTAGTTCACAATGTCTGGAAACAAGTTTTATAAATATACAAATTGACGTACTATGTAACGATATTTTAACCGTTTGTACATTAGCCCCCACAATTGAACAACTGTGTACGAACTATGCCTTGATACATTTACATAGATTATTGCACGTGATTTTACAGCCGCAATGCTCTGCACAATGTTTTGACGCTTTTCCAAAGGAATTCGAAATGTTGTGTATCCCTCTTCCTCTTCAAGACACTTCCATCCATATTCAGATGGAGCATGCAAGTCTTGGTTCTTCTCTAGACATCGTTTCTTAATTCCAGCTTGAAAGCAAGCTATCTAAGAGTGTTGCATAGGAGCTGCCCTTGATGGGGGGATGCAATCCATTGGTCGATTCATTTTTATGATTAAAGCTTTGCGGCGAGGAAGTGGTGTAAAACTCAAAATTAATAATGCCATCGAAGTCCCAGACGAGTGGTCACTCTTCCTGCACGATGAGGACAACAAGAAGGAGTTGTTCAAGCTAATAGCTCGAGGATTTAAAGATGTCGACATCAATGCCAAATCAATCGTGGATCTCTTGAGGACGCTATTTTGATAGCACGGGGACCCATGTTTCGTAAACTTAACATCGACACACTTTGGGTACATTTCGGAATAGGAAAAAAGACCAGGAAAAAAGCGTGTAGAACACTCTACCAGTTCATGCATGCATCTTCTCTTGGGGAAGAAAATGCTGCAGCTAGTAGGATAGGTATATTGGTTTGCATTTACTGGCTGTGATACAGTCTCGTCTTTTTTTGGGTGTGGTAAAAAATTCCGATTTTCATTTCACTCTCCCAGTTTCCAGCGCAGATTGACACCCTCTTGAAATCAGTACGTAGAACGCATTACTGTGCTCATGTATGACAGGACAAGCTTGTGCGACGATGTTAATGAATGCCGCAAAGCTTTATTCACAAAAATGAATCGACCAATGGATTGCATCCCTCCATCAAGGGTAACTCTTATTCAACACTCTAAGAGAGCTTGCTTTCAAGCTGGAATTTGGAAACAATGTCTAAAGACCAATGCAAACCCGGGACCCGGGACCCGGGTTTGACCCGGGACCTCCCAATTGAAAGGCAAGGGATCTAACACCAAGTGTATCAGAATGTTGCCATCTGGTTTGCTCGGGTGTTGGAGCGCTCGCCCGGCAAATGAGAGGAGGTTCGAGTTCCAGTCCACCGAGTATTTTATTTATCACATCTTGCATCTTTCAATACATGCAAGAAGATTTTTCTCAGTACCTATTGCATTGCAATTTGCAACTGACTAAGAAGAACGCTAGGTACCTATACCTAGTTTTAGGCTACTTCTTAGGCTCTCATAAAGAAATTCATTGTAAACACACGGAAAAGCTTCATTGATCAGAGATTGTCACTTCTTACATATGTCAAAACAGACAGTGTTGAGTAGTAACTTAACGAAAGTAACGCGTTACCGGTAACGCGTTACATTTCAGGAACTTTAGTGGTAACTTAGTTCCTTTTTTTCAGTCAGGAACTTTAACTGATAAAGTTCCTTTATTGATGTAACGTCTATATTACGTTACGTTACTTGCAAAGTTCCTTTTTTCGTTTGAACAGACTCTACTTTTCCCAAAATTTCCCAACTTATACTTCCGGAGTAGCGATCTGCCATCAAAACAAGTTTCCACTGGCAGTCAGTGCAGCTGCATTATTGCATGAGTCTTTGCTGTGGAATGTGCATGCTCTCGCCAGGCCAGTGATGATAAGGGTGTGGGGGGGGGGGGGTAGAAGAAGGACCAATGAAAATCTCTTTCCCTTCACCCCCTCACTTGACCTTGGCTTGTTGCAGTGTGACGTAGCACTAGCAGCTCATTCTCCCCCATTCTCTTTGATTCTCCCTTCAACCATCGTCGCCATTACTTGTGCAGAAGCAGAGCATTGTTTATAACCTCTTCTAGTATTTCAATTTTGTTACGTGTGAATTTAAAAGAAGAAGGAAAGCAGAGGGTTTCTATCAGGGAGTGAGGAAGTTGCTGTGGCATGAGAAATTCCCAAAAGTTTGTAAAATGATAATGTATCAAATGTATTTCCTTTAATTCTAACATATGGGGCAGTGACATGGTCAGCGGGAGGAAAGGAAGTGGATCAGTTTCAGGCAGCGGAGATTAAGTTTTTGAGGAATGTGAAGAGGGTGACAAGAATGGGTAGGGTTCAAAGTATGAAGATAAGAAGAGAGCTGAGGGTTGAAAGATTGGGGTTCAAGCTGGGAAGAGAGAGGCTTAGGTGGTTTGGCCACATCAAGAGGATGGGAACCGACAGAGTGCCAAGGCCGGTGTTTGAAGCGGCTACAGTGGGAACACGGCGAGTGGGGCGACCACGAGACAGGTGGATTGGACTGATCAAGGAGGATGTGCTGGAGAGAGTAGGAAGTTGGAGTGAGTTGGAGGCTGAGAGACAGTGGGAGGACAGAACAAGGTGGAGGCAATTTATGGAACAATTGGAAGTGGAGGAAGAAAAAGAAGACAAGGAGGCGTGGCCAGCAGATAGATTATTTAATAATCCATTAAATTCATTAATGACCCATTTAATTGGAACCAGGGATGGATTATTATTATTATAATAATAATCACTGTAATAATTTAGAGTTATACTGCAGGTGCAGGAACTAAAAGTGTAGAAATCTAGTACCTCTCTCCACAGATGTCCAAGATCCTTCTCGTTAATAAGGTCGAACTCCCGAGTGCTGTCTCGGATGTAGTACAGCAGACCCTCACTGAACGTGACCTTGACCGGTAGCGGGCTATCATCTTGTCTGCACCTCTGTCTCCGCACTAAAAGCATCAAGGTCCATGTAAACTCACTCAACACATTGATATCAACACGACAAGCACAATAAATTTACAAAGCAATCAGGATAGATGTTTTCACTGTTCTATGGCCGGGAGAGTTGTAATTATGTGGCTTATTCTTTAAAGCTGCTTTCACACTACACATTCACATAATAATACTATACTATTACATACATATATTTTTTTGCAATTTATTGGGATTAATTTTAAAATACCTTGAATTAATAATTAAATATCTTCATTTTTCATTTGTTCTTTTAAATGAATTGGTTTTACCTATTGTAGTAAACCCTGTTCACAGTGTAAAAATTCCAATCACGCCAATCACGTTCCTTGAATGAGTTCAAGCTGCTTGATCTACATCAACAAGATTTAATAGGGAAGTCTCCTTAATGGACCACTAGTCATTATCTTGCTATGTGACATCACGATTAAAACAGATGACAGAAGGATGTGGGCCGTGACCGTCATGAAGGCTGTGACAGCAATGCTAAAGATACTAGACCTACACTTCCCCCGGGTGGGGCGGGGGAATAGTAGGTCTAGTCTCTTTATCCCACACGTTTGATTGGCTCTCTCTCCCATTATGGACCTTGCTGCTGTAGTGTGAGTAAAGAGAACTACATTGACTCCTTCCATCACCATTGGTCCATTAAAAGCTTAAATTATTATAAATTTGTAAACACCTATCAACACAAAAAATAATGACAAATACACTTTTACCCGAATAAATGTACATTTTCATTCATAATTTAATATCAAATTGAATTTTTCTGTGACATTTTGGCAGGAAAATCTATGTGTGACGTATGTGAGCCCAGTGATGTAATTTCTAATTCCACAACAATGTGTTACCATGTTGAATAATTTGTTCCACGGCAATGTTGAGCCCCATGACTGATGTCAATGCCGATATTACTGTTTTAAAACAAGGTTACATAATTTTAAAATTTGGACATTTCTATTAATCTTCCTGTATAAATAGTCTTTAGCCCTTAGCCCCTATGATTCTATAGGGGATTTATGATTAGCCCTCATGTGACGCAACAATATACAATAAGTCGGACAAGCGATGCTAAAAAATTAAAAGAAAAATCAAGAAAGAAATTTGTGTCTGGCTTTTCAGCAACCCACACTACACTGCTTACCCACACTATGCAGATCTACAGTTCGTTTTTCCTATGTTTGAACTCTCTACAGACCGAGACACCGTCAGTTGTTCTGTTAGGCCAAGAAAGACAACATTGCAAGGTGAGCGCGCAATGAAGTCTTTCTCGGCCTAGCAGAACAACTGACTGTGGCTCCATCTGTTGAGAGTTCATACAGTAAAAAAACAGACTGTAGTAGATACTACAGGCTAGTTGATACTACATTTTCCACTCACTTCAGACTCGCTGCATATGCAAGCTGCAAGATGATATTATAAGTTACTGACAGTCTTCAGAAGATCTAGATCCCAGCATGTGGTGACGTGGTGACTGACTGATTAGCTGTCCCCTTGATGCTGTCATTGTGGTTCATTGCTGAAGAATCCTATCTTACTCTGCCACTCAAACTTTATAAGTAACTGGAATAAAGAACGGGAGAATGTCAGTTATGGTTGGTGTAAACCAGTGGTACTCATCCTGCAGCCCGCGGGACTAATTTTTGTGGCCCCCCAGTTGATGTTTCAAATACCTGGTCTACTTATTCAAAAATGAGTCCACTGTGAAAATATTATTTTTACAAATGAACAACTACAAGTACCTACAATGTACCTACAGTAGAACCTAAGATTCATTCACAATGTTCACAATGTACTATGTAGCCTACCACCTTATTCTTGGTGACCACATTTACCGTAGGTACACCTTGGTGGGGGACTTTCGCTTTCAGCAAATGGCACAAATTGACTAGTCAGATTTCTGAATTGGTTATTTCTGGATAGGTACACAAAGCAATGGAATTGAAATGCTGTACCTACACTAAACCGTTGCCAATACTTACCTTCACTGCAGGCAGCATGAGCTGTAATGAGGCTTATGTGAGAAAGTATCAAGAAGAAGACAAATGAATGCCTTTGGTATGGCCAACCAAGTGTGATGGAAGGTAATGCAGATAGGTAGGACCCAATTAACACAAGATTTTGCTAAATCCATGGGCCGTGAGTGGCTAGCCGTTCATGGGCCATGCATAGCCCATAAGAGTTTTGCCATGACAATTAGGTAAACTGTCATGGCAAGTCACTAGCGGGCCATGACTGTCTAGCCTAGTGTTAAAAAACCATTGGCTAGCCGGTAGTGGGCCATTAATGGGCTATAATTTTGTGCTACTTGGGTAGTCATGCAAACACAAAAATCGTTCATTCACCCTTTAAAGATGTAGGTACCTACCTATTCACTTGACCGTTTCAAACTAAAAGTTCCAATTCGCCGTTCCATTAACAGCCTAACATGAAAGTTCATATTTCGAACTCAATTTGCAGACTTTAACTGACATTTCATAGTTCACTCGGCAGTTTTTGGAATGGCGATTCAGAACTTCAGGAATAATTGTAAATTTTAAACGGCCATTTGAATCGACATTATAAGTCACAGTCATGATTGACAAAAGCAGAGAGTTACCTACTTACTAGCAACACTTACCTACCTTAGACATAGGAGCAGTTCACATTAAGTCTCGGAATTTGAACAGCGCCATGTAAAATTATATCGAACAGCCTGATGTATTGCTGCCGATGATGTCGGTCACAGCAACGATGTCGTAATTTCAGATGATCTCAGCCACCGAGCCGTCGACACCGATATGTAGGCTGCTACATAGCTTGTAGATAGGATAATCTGTCCATATCAGTGGTCCATATCTTCAAGAAAGTAAACAAAACATATTCAAACCTACCTACCTACAGAATCTGGACATGAATGGACAAAGCAGTCAGGTTACAGGTTAGGGGTAACCCTATTGTTCATCAGATCATCACTTACCTAGGTACCTAATTATCGTTTAAATGTAGGTATTTTCTCGCAACTCGACCAGTTATCCCTTCTTGACATGTAACCACATTACACAACACACAATTACACAATGAATAACATAATATTATTATTATTATTTTGATGACAGCCGCTCGCCGCTCTAACAACGGATACGGAAACGGAAAATTTACTGACCACTGTGATTGGTTCGTTCTCTGTGCCCACAGATGAACCAATCACCATTGGGCTTGACATCGCGCGGACTTCAAACAAATTCAAGTCTCAAGTTTTGAAGTTTGTTTTTATTTTTCCAAAAGCAATACAGTGAATACATTGATGTAAGTTTATTATACCCTTTTGAGATAACAATATCTTGTGTTAGGGCATAACTATTCTACTTAATAAGATGAATGAAATCAAATTCTTATTCATTAAAGGTAGTGTGAAGATACTAATAAGATACATTTTGTTTAACTAGGAAAACGCTCCGTGTAACGCGTTGATGAGCGAGCACCGACACGGGCGACATCGCCAATCGAAACGATCTATTCAATCAAAGAAAATTACCTACATTACCTATTACCAAAGTTCCTTACAACTTTCCATAAACACTCTGGAACAATTAAACAGACCGATACCATAAATTTGATACTTTTCCATCAACTCTTTGGACAGATATTTAAAACACTTAAAATAGCAATAAGTCTTGACCGATTGACCGTACATTCTTGACCGATTGGGCTGGAAATGTGTAAAATATGATAATATGTATCTAGTCGAAATGTATCTAGTCGAAAGCACAGGAATCATAATAATATACATCCAGAGTGAATTGAAATACGATCCACTAGATCAAAATAAAATTACCTGACTTCATTGAAACTGAGAACAGCCATCTATACACTCTGATCCACAAAGAAAATCATATTTAAATTGAACTGGAAATAAAATGTCGATAAAAACGCTTCTGACTTTCTATTTAAATGTCAATAAGTAGATACATTCTCTACCGATTGAGCTGAAAACTTGTAAAATAAGAGAAAATAGTAGACTTAATGTTCATGCAAAATATGAACTTAATCGGAACATTTTGATTTTCGACCAATCGGGAGATATTTTCATTTTTGAACCAATCAAATTATAGCTCTCAAAAACTATACACGATTAAGTAAGAATGATATTAGTATGTGTGAAAAATTTCAGCTCGATTGGAAGAAAATTGTGGCCTGTGCCGTCAATTCAAACACACAAAAAAAAAACAAAAAAAAAACCCAGAGAAAGTGTCCAAAAGTGCAGAATGGAGACGCTCGCTCAATTATTTGAAATATACCATAAATTATCTAAATTAAGAAGCTAAACTTAATATGAATCTGAACTTAGAGGACATATTTTGGATATTTTGCTGTTTTACTATTCGAACAACGTGTCAAGTTCAAACAAAAACAACGATTAAAATTTTGCACAATAAATGAGACTGACACCAATAATTATCCTAGTAATACCTAACCTGTTACCAAAACAATATGTTGCATGAAAGTTAGATTTTGACTAGCTATTCATAATTCTTTTAACTTGTCTGTTTTGTCTGTTCTGTAAAATTGTCTGTACATATTACCTATTAGGTGTGTGTATTGCCAGACTAATAGTATGTTAGTAGTGAGTTTGCTCCAAATTTTTGTTTAAATTATTTGCAAGGCAAGGCTTCAGCATAGTTAAATTTTAAATTTTGAGTAAATTGTTTTGCAAATGCAAATAAAACAGGACAATCAGCAGTTTACTGTTGCAATTATTATGCACCTACCTTCTTCCTTATTTGATACAATTTACTTGATGATTTTTAAAATTTGTACATTTTTCGAAAATAACTTTTTCAAGAACTTCAATCCCTTTTTCCAGTAACTTGAATGCATTCCTCAATGAAAGTTCACTAGTGAACTTTCTTAAAGTTATTTTTAGACATGAACTTCCTAAACACTAGAAAAGACAGACAGAAAAAATGTAATAGGTCAAGGTAATTACTTACCTGCATAGAAAGATAAATATATGACTGTCTCGAAGTGGGAGATCAGCAGATCGATCAAAAAGAGATTAAAGGTAATGTTGGTTTAATTAAGGAGGGATCTCCGAATTTCACTTAATTTCACTCACTTAATATACAGTAAAACACTATATATTTTTTGGTGTTTTTGAAAAATAAATAATAATGTATAGAAATCGTTCAAATTTCGCATATAAATAGATGTTTATGTTCTGCATCGTAATGGCGAGAAAAAGTGGTCAACGTGAACTAATTTTCGAGACATATCACTTCAAAGTTACAGCTTTTTTCTCAGTTTAACATTGCGACCATACGGAAAAAGTCATGCTGATATTTTTAAATGCGTATTTGGCTGCTTTCCCACGTATAGAATTTTTTGAAAAACTACTATAGCATGTATCAGAAGCAATATTTTATTATACCATTTTTAAATGTGGACCTTCGTGGATGTTTTACTGCTTTATTTTTACGGTTTTTCATCTGAAAAGAGCAGTTTTACATGTAAAATTGTGTTGCCATGGTAAAACGGTCTTCTAGAACAGCGGTCGCCAACCGGTGGTCCGCGAGAAAATTTTGGTGGTCCGCAGAGAAAATTGGAAGTTTACTTTTAAGTTTCCATGCAATTTATTAAATTTAGAAAAATGGCACAACACAAATGTATTGAATTCGGACATGTTTCAATACGTAATAATGCCTTTACAAAGTATCTACCTACCAACTATACGTATTCACTAGCTCTATAATGAAAATAATATCAGTTTCCGAGTATTTTTCCAATACCTATAAGAGTTATTTTAAACGCTTTTTCTGGAAAAAAAAGTTGGCTGAAATAGCGTAGAAACGCGCCAAATGACTTCCTGAAAACCAAAAATTTCCGGGGCTAAGCGCCCCGGACCCGCTTGGTGCTGGGGGGCCCTCCCCCCAGACCCCCCATTGTCTCCCTCACCAATCGTATTTCCCGTCATACGTATTTTATGCGCCTGAGTGGTCCCCGAGATATAAAATTGTCATATAAGTGGTCCGCGAGGTCCAAAAGGTTGGCGACCGCTGTTCTAGAAATTCGAAATTATTTGCAAATTTCCAGAAGACCGTGATTATATCACTTATCCCTCCGTCACCCCGGTACTCTCATAGCACTTTCTCCGTGTGTTCTTGCTTGCACTGCCCAGGTCAAACAGTTCAACCATAAAGTGTTCAACCAATCGATCCAAAATTTTGCACACATATATTGCCCTAAATTATATTGCCACATATATTTTGCCCTAAACTAAGCGGTCTATGTGATATTTTTTAAACAGGATCCTGTGATTAATTGATAAATGAAAATGGACTGTAGCTCACATCGCTTCACGTATCAAATCAAAATTTATCACAGTATTTGAGGCTCTTAGAGTTACAAATTTCATAGAAATCCCTCGATTAGTTAAAATTAAATATAATGTGATTTCCGACATTTAAACCAAAACCGTATGACCAATCAACTTAAAACTTTGCCTGACCAACATCTTTGGCAAATTTTAGACTAAATCTGTAATTATTTTCAAAAGTTATTGTAATTTTATTCTATAATCTTAAAATATTTGCAAATGTATGCCAATAATTTCAAATGTTTATCACTGCTAGCTTGATGCTTCTGTTCAAAGGCATGTAGAGAAGCGACTTACATTGACCAAGTGTAGGTAGGTACCTACCTAGAGATTCAGTTAGAAATACACTTGGCAATAATGGCTGCGAATTTAGGTTGTAGTCAAAACTCAATTGGAAACTTGAAATTTATCTACCTACTTTAGGTAGGTACTAACTACACTACATACAAATCAAATCTAAGAGGCTCAGAGAATTATTAGGGTCAATAGGAATTTGGGAAAGAGAAGATAATTCGAATTAAAATAAATGAATTATTGTTTATTTAAAATTGCATAATAGAATTCACTATGATGAATAAAATATCGAATTCACAATGTTGCAATATAAAATAAAATTATTTAAGTTTCATGACACAAGTGATGAGAAGCATACGTTTTTCACCTCTCACAACAGACCCCTTCTAAGTAAAACCTAGAGTGGAGACATCTGTTACAATTTGGCGACATAGAATACAAATAAAGCAGGTCTATCATGCCAGGAGTAAAATGTGTGCTTCTGCATCGTGCATGGAGTATACTGCCATACCAATCATAAAGCACCTAACCAGTATTTTTTGCAATTATTGAGTTATTGGTATTATTGGAATCAACAGATAATTTCCTATCTATTGAGTACCTACCTACGTTAAGAATTCACTATAGTGAAGGTACATATGTACCTCTTTAGTAAGTTAAAACATGAGTTACAGTTGACTCTTTAACTAATAGCAAATCAGAGATTCAAACTTGTCTTGATTACTCGGAACATGATTCATGTTGGTTAGTTGCTTCATGACTGGTATGGCAGTAGATACAATGTACAACACATTTCTAAACAATTTGATGCATTAACGCAGTTCAATATTTATTTTGAACTTTAATTTATGAGGCCTGGAGACTCTTTGCTGTAACTAAACTAAATAAGTGCTGATGTAATTTATGAGATCTACTTTGTCTTCCAAACTATTATAAGTTAAAAAAATAATTAAAACCCTACTTAATGTACTCGCAGAAGTACCAGAAATCTTCACGTAGAATAAGTGGCATTATTTAGTTTATCGAGGTTGAAATGCAAGTGATTACATTTTTGAACATGTAGTATTACCTACGATATATATAGTAGGTAATACTACATGTTCATAATTAAAAAAACGAAAGAAATGCTTAAGTTTCCAGGCCCCTTAAATAGTTTGAACTAAACCCAATAGCTTAGTATTTAAGATCCAGGTCAAATTAGGGGCCAGATTCAAAAGGTTGTAGTTCTGGGAGCCAATTCTTGAGATTAAAGTTTTGAAACTGGTTAAATTTTCATCTGTTTAAAACGTAAAAAAAAGTTGAAAGCTAAGAAATAGTTGTCAACGGTTTCAAGTATCAAGTTTTATATAGTGCAAACGCAAATGGTTTCTAAATGTGAAAAGTAAAGATTGGCTCCCTGGCATAACTTTATAATTAGTAAACTAATTAGTAATTACTAATTACCAATAAGGTATCATTAAATTTGAAAATAAAATTAACACCATTATTTGAGAAGAGTAGGTATTACAATAAAAATGATAAAGCTTTACAAAAACAGCTGGCAAGACATCGCTGTGACGAAACAACTGCACACATCGGTCTGAAAATTTAAGATAAATAACATTACGGTGTGATGTGTGCAAGCTTCAAAATCATTACTATCATAGGAAAAAATTTACAGCTGTTCAACTTGGTTGTCAAAAAATCGATTATACGGAGCTCATATAGCGCACGTTCAGAAAACGTGCATTGGCCGGGACGCTGTTTCTTCATAACTATGGACGATATCAAGCTCAAAATGTCTAATTTTATTCAAAATAGATTAAGATCAATTGTGTAAAAATTTCAATCAACACCAATATGGAACAAGAATGATCGAATCTAGAAGTTAAGCTCGAAAACAGAATAGAGCGAAAAAATATAACTTTTAAAACATTTGTAATAAAAGTTTAGATTGATCTACCTATTCTGATTTTACGCTCAACTTCAAGATTTCGTTCCATTCATTCAAATTGATTGAAATTTTTACACAATCGATCTTAATACATTTTCAATAAAAATTGAAATTTTCAGCTTGATGTCGTACGTAATTTTTAAGAAACAGCGTCCCGGCCATTGGAAGTTTTCTGGACGCACACTATTTGAGCTCCGTATAATCAATTTTTTGACAACCAAATTTGAACAGCTGTAACGTTTTTTCTAAAAAAGTAATGTTTTCAAAACTTGCACACATTACACCAGTATGCTATTTATATTATGTTAAATTTTCAGCCCGATGTGTGCAGTAGTTTTGTCACACCGATGTCTCGCCAATTGTGCGTTCTTTTGGCGCCACCCGGTATATAAACAACTATATTAAAAGTACAAATGATCTTTTCTAGCTGACTTGGACAAAAATAGAATACATCGTCTAGGTAACGAGATCTGCAAGTGAACTAAAAACTACAAATTATCCTCGTCTAGCTGACTTGGACATAAATAGAAAACATCGTCTAGGTAACGAGATCTGCAAATAAACTAAAAACTACAAATTATCCTCGTCTAGCTGACTTGGACATAAATAGAAAACATCGTCTAGGTAACGAGATCTCTAAATGAACTAAAAACTACAAATTATCCTCGTCTAGCTGACTTGGACATAAATAGAAAACATCGTCTAGGTAACGAGATCTCTAAATGAACTAAAAACTACAAATTATCCTCGTCTAGCTGACTTGGACATAAATAGAAAACATCGTCTAGGTAACGAGATCTCTAAATAAACTAAAAACTACAAATTATCCTCGTCTAGCTGACTTGGACATAAATAGAAAACATCGTCTAGGTAACGAGATCTCTAAATAAACTAAAAACTACAAATTATCCTCGTCTAGCTGACTAGGACATAAATAGAAAACATCGTCTAGGTAACGAGATCTCTAAATGAACTAAAAACTACAAATTATCCTCGTCTAGCTGACTTGGACATAAATAGAAAACATCGTCTAGGTAACGAGATCTGCAAATAAACTAAAAACTACAAATTATCCTCGTCTAGCTGACTTGGACATAAATAGAAAACATCGTCTAGGTAACGAGATCTCTAAATGAACTAAAAACTACAAATTATCCTCGTCTAGCTGACTTGGACATAAATAGAAAACATCGTCTAGGTAACGAGATCTCTAAATGAACTAAAAACTACAAATTATCCTCGTCTAGCTGACTTGGACATAAATAGAAAACATCGTCTAGGTAACGAGATCTCTAAATAAACTAAAAACTACAAATTATCCTCGTCTAGCTGACTTGGACATAAATAGAAAACATCGTCTAGGTAACGAGATCTCTAAATAAACTAAAAACTACAAATTATCCTCGTCTAGCTGACTAGGACATAAATAGAAAACATCGTCTAGGTAACGAGATCTGCAAATGAACTAAAAACTACAAATTATCCTCGTCTAGCTGACTAGGACATAAATAGAAAACATCGTCTAGGTAACGAGATCTGAAAATAAACTAAAAACTACAAATTATCCTCGTCTAGCTGACTTGGACATAAATAGAAAACATCGTCCAGGTAACGAGATCTGTAAATGAATTAAAAACTACAAATTATCCTAGTCTAGCTGACTTGGACATAAATAGAAAACATCGTCTAGGAAACAAGATCTGTAAATGAATTAATAGCTACGAATGTAACACATAAATATAAAAATGGCCAAGAGTAAATAGTAATGGTTTGAAGTGAATAGAAGCCTTGAACAATGAACGTGACAGAGTAGGGAGGTGAAAACAGAAATGATATTACCAACTACGAATTAATCAGGGCAGAAAAATGGAAGTGATCGATCATCTGAGGCAATTTGATTTTGAACACAATTTTTATGATGACGCTGATGGCAATTGAAACACTGAACGAATAAGTTACTTGCCCGTGTGCCATTGCACGTAACACATTCTATTTGGCTGTACTTTTTATTTCTCAAGCAATTGCGAACAATTAATTTGTAAATAAAATATCTATATCCTTTGATGTTGAAAGATGCGGAAGAAGTACTACCGCTTTCTATTGTTTCTTGTACATAATGACAAAGAAATACACCACAATTGAATGCATCATTCTGCTTTGAATGAGAAGGGATCTGAATTGTCCAAGGAATATTATTTTGCAATTTTGTGTTCATGATGGTTTTAATATTGTCAACAAAGGTAGTATGTTCACCTCTCATAGGACTATGAAGAGGGTCATAATATTCAATGACTGAGAATTTAGGTTTACAGACCACCAAGATCCAATGTGATTGATAGCACCAGGGGAAGAAGATTGCATCCTTATCAGCAATGTTGCTCTGTCCTCTCCACAAAAAACTTAAATCTCTGTTTTGGAATATGGCTGTACAATTTTCAGTGGTTGCATAGAGAAGATTGATTCTATTTTTACAAAATAAGTAGATAAATGCATCAATGATCATGTCACAAAGATATCCTTTAGTAAATGAGTTCTTATAAGATCTTAATATTTGAACATCGTTGGCACTAAATGTTAGTTCCAGTGATTTTAGATCCAAGAGTGTAATAAAGAAGTGTATCATGAATGTAAATAAGAGTTTGCCCAGTTAGGCGTGCATAATCCATTGCAGGTGTGATTGGCAAGGACTGAGCAATATCTAATGGATGGACTAATTGAACGTCAAAACGCCGACGACTTGTTGAAGGAAGCCGGTTATTTTGTGCCAAAGAATCTGTTGCAGGTGTGATTGGCAAGGACTGAGCAACATCTACTGGATGGCCTAATTGAACGTCAAAACGCCGACGACTTGTTGAAGGAAGCCGGTTATTTTGCGCCAAAGAATCTGTATTTAATGTTGGTATTACTGATGGTACCATGAGTTGGTCAGGTAAGCAACTTACACTCTGCAAGCGGTCATTTAGGGCCCTTCTTGACGCTAGGTCTGGTCTTTGAAAAATAGAACGTTTAAATTTCCCTTTGGCAGTGGTTTGATAGAATGAAGGTACCTGCTTTGCAAATTTTTGATTAGTTGAAACCTGAAGTGTGGGAACCATTGCTTCAGGGTGGCTTAAGTTAGTATTGGCAATGCCTTTGCACTGTCCTAAAAGTAGCCGTAGATTTGTGTTTAGGCACTGTAACATCATTCGTCCTACATCATTTCCATTAACGAAATTCTGAAGATCTTCAATTTGCCGTGTAAATTCTGTTAATGCCTTAGAATTATCGTCAATTTCACATTGTGCTGGAGCATCATCAGGACTGTCAAAAACCAGAAGTGGAGGTGCAGCAATACCACTGTTTATATCTTGGGTAACGATGTTATTAATCTCACCTAATGCAGAATGTGTTTGCTGACGAAATATGAAAGAATAAACTTTATGAATATGTTTGCAAATACCTGAGACATCCGGGCAAGAGCAATGGAACAAATGGCTACATAATCCAAGACAAGGCAACTCTCGACATTTCTGAAAACAGAGGTCGACTTGACACTCTTCCTCTCGCCGTTTTACGGTATAAACTTCTTGAATGGTTTTTGGACTTTGTGATTTGACATGCCATGAGTTTTCACCAGCCTCCTGGATATCCTGGTCGGGTATTCCTAGACCAGCGTGATGGCGCCGTAAATAAGAGGAAGGCCCATCAGACGGTGCTTCCTTTGTTTTTACCCTGAAGTCATGTTTTAGGAACATATCTTGCTCTATATCAATCAAAACATCTAAAAGAACATCGACTCGCCTGTTTTGTTTTCGCTCAAAATATTGTGTTTTCAATATGTTATGGAAAGACTCGCAATACATGTTCGTGTCGGTGAGTCCATGAGGGAAATTTCGATAACATTTAGCCCAAACGTTAGATCTGTTTACGTAATAGGTTTGAAAGTAATTAACAAAATTTGGGTATAGTGGAGTGTAATGTATGACAAATTTTGATAGCAGATCAATAAATTTAGTTTCATTACGTTCCTCAAGAATCAGTACTAAAAATGTGTATATTTCATTTTGAATTACTGGATCATGAACATATCTACAAATATTTTTTATCCATGCTCGATGAACATGCCACAAACACAACAAGTGCCTCACTTCACCAAAAACAGCAGTCACTGCATTAATGCCACTGTAGTCATCATCAGTCATTAAAGCATTAATTTTAATCTCTCCGGTGTCAACAGTGCACCTGTCTTTTATGCTCTGAAGCATAAGAGCCAGTGTATCTTTTTCTTGACTGTTACTAATGAAGTGAGCCACAGGATAGCCAGTTCCATATTCATCTGGTACAACAAGATTAATTAAATAAAATTTGTGGTCATTTGTTGAGTGTGTTGAATCTAAGCATAACACTTTTTGTGAACCTTGTTGCATCATTTGAAATTGTTCTTTAGATTGAAAACCTAAAACAAATAACTTTTCACTGTGAGGAAGATGGTTGAATCTATCACTGCCTATGATTGTATCATGATTTTGCGGTTTGTAAGCTATGATATGATTATTGTCTGTATCTAACATTGCCATGACTTTAGTAAAAACAGAGTTAGCATCGTCAGATAACCTTCCAAGACTTAGCAAATGAGATTTAGTTCGACTAAGATAACGTTTTGTCACATATTGTTCTTTAAGGGGTCGAATTTGACCCTCTCTCATGTCTAAGCGTCCAGCATTGCCTTGGATTACTTTTTGAATGATTTTGGTTGAAATGCCCATTGAAAGGCTTCCTTTAACATAATTACGGACACTAGGGGCATACTGATGGTATTTCACATTTGTAAATTCTAATTTATGGTTGTGAGAGCTAATATATTCCAAGTTAACTTTCTTGGTAATGAGATCTTCTGAAACAAGCATACGTGATGGGCAGTTCTCATTGGGAGTCAGTCCCTTCCTCCATTTCTGTGATGTCATCCTATTAGACATTTGTGAAATAGGGTCAAAATTGCATGAATAATAATGATGGGTTACAATTCCGATGGATTTAGGTCCAGTTGAGGTATAATAGCTAACGTAATTTAATTTCTCCTCTTCCTCCTTCCAATTTTTAAATGAAATCATATTTTCAAACTCCCTATTTTGTACTGTAAATTCGCAATAATGATCGCCTACCAAATGTTGAACCATCTCTGTACGATGATAAAATGTATCGGTACAGCCACCAAAAATACATATAGAACGTTTATTTTTAGAGGTTTGACCACATTTTTTCAAGTGATGATTATATGATTGTCTACTTTGATATTTATTGTTGCAATTATTACATTCTCTTGGATAATTTACTTTAGGGGGAGCTCCTCCAGCACAACGAGGGATCTCAAATCTAAATCGAGGCATTAACAGAGTCAACAAAAACAAGATAAAAGAAGTAAATACATTCCAAATAGACAGCAATGTTAATGTAAAAACCCAACATAGAGGAGAAAATATTGAAGATGACACAGAAGGTGGCTTACAAAGAGCAGAACTTGGCCTTGAAGAGCCACAAGGTTTAGAAAGTGGCTTGAAAGCAGCAGGAGCAGGAGGAGGATTCAACAGAGAAGACGACTCTAGTTCAGTAGCAGAAGGCTCAGATTTGCTAGCATTCGATTGAGGTAGTTTAGCAGAAGAAAGCTCAGGTTTATTAGCATTAGATTCTGGTAGTTTATGAGCCGAAGGCTCAGATTTGCTAGCATTCGATTTAGGTAGTTTAGGAGCAGAAGACCCAGTTTCGCTAGCATTCAATTTAGGTAGTTTAGGAGCAGAATGCTCAGGTTTATTAGCATTAGATTTAGGTAGTTTATGAGCAGAAGGCTCAGGTTCGCTAGCATTCGATTTAGGTAGTTTAGGAGCAGAAGACCCAGTTTCGCTAGCATCCAATTTAGGTAGTTTAGGAGCAGAATGCTCAGGTTTATTAGCATTAGATTTAGGTAGTTTATGAGCAGAAGGCTCAGGTTCGCTAGCATTAGGTTTGGGTAGTATAGGAGCAGAATGCTCAGGTTTATTAGCATTCGATTTAGGTAGTTTAGGAGCAGAAGACCCAGTTTTGCTAGCATTCAATTTAGGTAGTTTAGGAGCAGAATGCTCAGGTTTATTAGCATTAGATTTAGGTAGTTTATGAGCAGAAGGCTCAGGTTCGCTAGCATTAGGTTTGGGTAGTATAGGAGCAGAAGGCTCAGGTTTATTAGCATTCGATTTAGGTAGTTTAGGAGCAGAAGACCCAGTTTTGCTAGCATTCAATTTAGGTAGTTTAGGAGGTTTATTAGCATTAGATTTAGGTAGTTTATGAGCAGAAGGCTCAGATTTGCTAGCATTCGATTTAGGTAGTTTAGGAGCAGAAGACCCAGTTTTGCTAGCATTCAATTTAGGTAGTTTAGGAGCAGAATGCTCAGGTTTATTAGCATTAGATTTAGGTAGTTTATGAGCAGAAGGCTCAGGTTCGCTAGCATTAGGTTTGGGTAGTATAGGAGCAGAATGCTCAGGTTTATTAGCATTAGATTTAGGTAGTTTATGAGCAGAAGGCTCAGGTTCGCTAGCATTAGGTTTTGGTAATATAGGAGCAGAAGACTCAGGTTTATTAGCATTCGATTTAGGTAGTTTATGAGCCGAAGGCTCAGATTTGCTAGCATTCGATTTAGGTAGTTTAGGAGCAGAAGACCCAGTTTTGCTAGCATTCAATTTAGGTAGTTTAGGAGCAGAATGCTCAGGTTTATTAGCATAAGATTTAGGTAGTTTATGAGCCGAAGGCTCAGATTTGCTAGCATTCGATTTAGGTAGTTTAGGAGCAGAAGACCCAGTTTTGCTAGCATTCAATTTAGGTAGTTTAGGAGGTTTATTAGCATTAGATTTAGGTAGTTTATGAGCAGAAGGCTCAGGTTCGTTAGCATTAGGTTTGGGTAGTATAGGAGCAGAATGCTCAGGTTTATTAGCATTAGATTTAGGTAGTTTATGAGCAGAAGGCTCAGGTTCGCTAGCATTAGGTTTGGGTAGTATAGGAGCAGAAGGCTCAGGTTTGTTAGCATAAGAAGCAGAAGATACAGAAGAAGCTGGCAATAAGGGAAATGATGGCACTGGCGGAGCAATAATCGGAGGTTGCAACACAAAGCTGTTAAAATAAAATGGATGAAATGTTTCAAATGTGGGGGCCACAATTGGTAAAACTGTAAAGCCAGGAGGAGGGCAAGAAAAAGTAGGTACAGCAATGTTACGTAATGGTATATCAAAGCCAGGTGGACACCGAAGAAAAGATGGTTGCGGTGAAGAAGTCTGTGGCTGTGGAGAAGAAGAGGTGGTATGCGGCCGTGCAGTGAGACTGCCAGGAGGCAAACCCGAGCCGTGAGCCGAAGAGGGGGAAAAGCCAGGAGGCATACCCGAGCCGGAAGAACAGGAGGTGGTCTGCAGCCGTGCAGTGGGAGTGCCAGGAGGCACACCCAAGCTGTGAGACAAAGAGGGGAAAGTGCCAGGAGGCACACCCGAGCCGGAAGAAGAGGAGGTGGTCTGCAGCCGTGCAGTGGGAGTGCCAGGAGGCACACCCAAGCTGCGAGACAAAGAGGGGAAAGTGCCAGGAGGCACACCCGAGCCGGAAGAAGAGGAGGTGGTCTGCAGCCGTGCAGTGGGAGTGCCAGGAGGTACACCCAAGATGCAAGACAAAGAGGGGAAAGTGCCAGGAGGCACACCCGAGCCGGAAGAACAGGAGGTGGTCTGCAGCCGTGCAGTGGGAGTGCCAGGAGGCACACCCAAGCTGCGAGACAAAGAGGGGAAAGTGCCAGGAGACACACCCAAGCCGGAAGAAGAGGAGGTGGTCTGCAGCCGTGCAGTGGGAGTGCCAGGAGGTACACCCAAGCTGCAAGACAAAGAGGGGAAAGTGCCAGGAGGCACACCCGAGCCGGAAGAACAGGAGGTGGTCTGCAGCCGTGCAGTGGGAGTGCCAGGAGGCACACCCAAGCTGCAAGACAAAGAGGGGAAAGTGCCAGGAGGCACACCCGAGCCGGAAGAAGAGGAGGTGGTCTGCAGCCGTGCAGTGGGAGTGCCAGGAGGCACACCCAAGCTGCGAGACAAAGAGGGGAGAGTGCCAGGAGACACACCCGAGCCGGAAGAAGAGGAGGTGGTCTGCAGCCGTGCAGTGGGAGTGCCAGGAGGCACACCCAAGCTGCAAGACAAAGAGGGGGAAGTGACAGGAGGCACACCCGAGCCGGAAGAAGAGGAGTTGGTCTGCAGCCGTGCAGTGGGAGTGCCAGGAGGCACACCCAAGCTGCAAGACAAAGAGGGGGAAGTGACAGGAGGCACACCCGAGCCGGAAGAAGAGGAGGTGGTCTGCAGCCGTGCAGTGGGAGTGCCAGGAGGCACACCCAAGCTGCGAGACAAAGAGGGGAAAGTGCCAGGAGACACACCCGAGCCGGAAGAAGAAAAGGTGGTCTGCAGCCGTGCAGTGGGAGTGCCAGGAGGCACACCCAAGCTGCAAGACAAAGAGGGGGAAGTGACAGGAGGCACACCCGAGTTGGAAGAAGAAGAATGACGTCGACAAGGCGTTAGAGGAGGGAAATCAGTAGAAGTAGGCTGATATTGAAATGACTCTATTTTATCGGGGGCGATTAAACTATACTTTCTATATACCTCTTGCAGAAAATTGTTACCTAGCACCGAGGGGTGCAACCCATCTCTTGCCATGAGAGATTTTCTGTCCCATGTGTTGCACCACCCTCGGGGCTGTAGAAATGGCTGCCACAGATTGCAGAATTCAACGCCCCATTCTGCGCACCTCACTCGTAGCTCGGCGTTGAGATGAGCTGCCTTTTCATTGAGGTCGAGATGATCATTCGGTGTTTTTGTTGGATGGTAATTTTTATGGCGAGGGAGAATTGCTGAAATCACAATTTTTATCAGTGGATTTGCTCTCTTGGTGTCTGAAACCAGAGAGCGAAACATTATGAGAATGGAAGAAACAGAATGAGAGGTATCAAAAACATTGTTTGTACCGACATGGAAGATGACGGTACTAAAATGAGGAACAATTGTAATTGCTTTCTTCGCAATGTCAAGTACTTGTTTGCCGCGGAAAGCCTGCACCACATAAGTGCCGCCTGTCAACTCAGACAAGTACTTGACTTGCGAATCACCAATCACTACAAGAGATGGTGCCATTGAAAAGGTAAGTAGATACAAAAATAAAAAATAGACACTGGCCTGATATTGACGATTTCCGGAGAGAGGTACACGCTGAACGTAGAAGTTACCTTGGGTTGGGACGAAAGAATACAGATTAGATATATTATTTCAGAATGTAGATATTTAAAACAGCCAACGCATTATTGATGCAGTCGGAAAACGCTAACGATTTTAAGAATAATACATTATGAAACTTTAAAACTAGGCTCACATAAACAGGAGAGCAGATACAGTGAAAATGTTGTGGCGACCCTGGGGGCCAATTCTTGAGATTTACGTTTTGAAACCGTTTTACATTTACATGTTATAAAACTGGAAACAGTTGACAACTATCGATTAGCCTTCAACTTTTTTCGTTTTTAACAATGAAACCGTGAATCTCAGGAATTGGCCCCCTGGATGCCGGAGCACAGCCAGTGTGAGACGGCGTCCAGGAGGCCATAGCCACAGCCAGTTAGAGAAGATAGAGAAAGAGGACAAGCTATCTATTGTTACTTAGTTCGGTCTCGAGACTGAATCGACCCAGACGTGTTTTATATTCAATGTACTTTTTATCAATAAATATAATCTTATTACCTACCATGCATCAAGCTTCCTCTAAAGTGGTGACCCCAACAAGTGAACAAATAGCAACCATCTGACAAGAAATCTGATCTTAAAGCCAGGATGAATATTCTCGAGTTTGTTGAAAATGTTCGTCATGCGGAAATGAGCCACTACACAAATAGTCGAACATATTCGCGTGCGGTTTCAACTCGTACTAATCTTTTCAGTAGGTAGGTAGGTAGCTAGTTACGTACGTTCACAAGATCATGCACTACAACACATGCACCACGCATACAAGATCATGCACTACAACACATGCACCACGCATCCTGCTACCGACGGTGTGCTCTCCAATTGACTTTCCCGAAATTATTAGTACCTCATCCTAGTTAGTACTACCTACCTACCATGCATCTAGCTTCCTCTAAAAAGTTTTCCTCTACATGTGCAGCAAAAAAAGTGGGGTTATGTTTCTTCAGCACCATCTAGAACTAATAATTTGTCATAATTTCGAAGCCAAACCTGCTTGATTACATCATTAGTAGTGATAATAAGTTGTTAGTACATAATTAATGCATAATAATTAGGATTTCTAGTAATAATAATGCATTAAATTGTAATAGCAGGAAATTGTCAACTTACTTGGCAAAAAGGCGGCAAATGCCTTAATATCGCGTAAGTTTCCGGTTCCGGTTGTGTCTCTGTAGTCTGTAGTTTCCCCCACCCAAAAAAGCAAGGGAGGGGAAGTGTAAACCATCTCTAAAAAAGGAAGTTCTCGTGCTTTTGTGCCTGATGCACGGCAGGCCGGGTCTATTCCCACGGTGTTTTGAAGCCGCACGGCTTTTCTTAACCGTGCGTATAGAATACAGTACTATCCACACGGTTGTTTAAAACACCGTGTGACGTCATAGCACGGTCTTTTTAGCCGTGTGAATAAGACGGAGTTCTATTCCCCCGGTGTTTTTGAAAAGACAGCAAGACATGAAATGATATCAAAGATTAAAAATTTTATATTTTGAATTAATATCATATATTTGATGAAAGTTATTTGTAAATGAAGAATTATGAATGGAACCTTAGTTTTGTAGTTTATTTCAGTAGTATAGTAGTGTTTTATTTAGCTAGCAATAAAATTATAATTGAAATAATTCAAATAAAATTATAGTATTGGCTGATCATCATTAATTAAAATCATTAATCATTAAAAATATATATATATATTGTAAAAACATTATTAGATATTATTTGTAGGTAATTACATTGTTATATATTGTTGATTGTTGCCTTATCAGTAATTATCTAAAACACCGTGGGGATAAAAAGCCGTGTGACGTCACAAGTCATTTGAAGAAACACCGTGGGAATAGAACTGGGTTCTTTTGGCACGGCATAAAAAGCCGTGTGACGTCACGACTACCGTGTGGATAGACACTTCCTGCACGGCCTGGGTTTGTGGTTATGTTCACAATTACAAATCATGTAAGCAAATATGTAAGGTTACCTAGGTAGGTACCTACCTACCTACATACATCGTACCTACCCACTAGTAACAAAGCTAGTAACATTGATCGTAGGTATCTACATAGACATTGGTAGTTGGTAGCTACCTAGGTAAAGTAATGCAGAGTGTCCACTTCTACTTGTTGTGCTTCGTCGGATGAGGTGATGGAGGTTGTCGAGCTTCACAAGAACTGGCACCTTGCAGATCAGTGTTGTGATTTGATCAACTCGGAATGGCCAAGAAGTAAAACTGCACGGATGAGAAGTTTGGAGGCATCTTGTGATAACTTCCCAGCAAGTTTAGTACTTCTTGATCAAAAAAAGGTAATAGGGCACAGTAAACTAACTTTAATCCCCAGTATTCCTCTGGCCTGTTTTATTGAGTCGGTAGTAATTCAGCTTGAACTCAGAGGAAAGGGTCTCGGAAAGTTACTAATGAAGAGGAGCGAAGAATATGTAGAAGGCCGTGGTTTAAGTACAGTGTATCTCTCGACAGTGGACAAACAACAATTTTATTTAAAACTGGGTTACATAATATGTGAACCTGTCTCCATTTATGGGGCTTCCTCCTCTGTTGGCTGGGCAGCAGTAGCACCTATTGAGCACTGTAATGACGATGTTGCATCCAGATTACCTGATTTCACTGTACCAATAGCACCTCCTCTGCCTCAGCCTAGTGCCAACTACCACAAATTTCCACAAATCACAAGAAAAACATACATGCGGAAGGAACTATAGTAGATCCAATAATATAAATTTGCCAATTGTACCAACAATGATTCCTCATTGTATTTTGTGTACCTAAGTAGGTAGGTAGGTACTATTTAAGTGAGCAATTCGTGTGCAATATTTGCGAGCGTTCTGGACCTCATAGTATTTGAAACAACGGCCAATAACTGAAAGTGTTTAAAATACTTTTTCTCATATTATAACTTGTGTGGCTTGGCGTTTCTAATCTGCAATGTCCCTCACCGGTATACAGGTTGCACATTTTCATCGATCGATATAAAAATTTGCACAATGTAAGGACAAAGATAATTAAAACAAGAAGATGTTTCATGTTATGTTTAAGTCAGTCTGTGAAAATTTGCACACAAAAAAAATAGATAAAACATTCTCACCGTAGCCCTGTCTCAATAAAAATAATATTATGTAGGTAGGTCGGTATGGGTCCAGAACTAAGAAATTAGAGGTACCTACCCTTATCTATATTAGGAAAACGCTAAGTGTACCGCGTTGAGCAGCGAGCACAGATAGCTTGCAACATCTTCAGCCAAACACGATACATGACACAATACGATTTTATTTGAAACTTAACAATATCCGTAACACTCTGGTTCCGGACGAACTGAACAACAGATCCATTGTGTCTTAACTTACCTATGTACTTGATCCAAAAATCTCTTAATTGACAACCCATACTAAACTCTTAAATGACAATAAATAGGTACCTATCTACCTACTTGACTATTGGCTTGAAAATGTGTAAGCTTAGATAATGTTGGTCTTGATCACCATGCAAAATTTTGACTTTTTTGGAACATTTTGGTTATCAACCAATTGGAAGATAGGAACTTAAACCAATGGGGTTGTTCATGCAAAACTATTGTAGATGGCGCTGCTGTTCTAATCGTCCGGGAGAGAGCCAATCAAAATGCATCTAGCGGAATGGAAGGTTTTTAAATCTTGGCGGGAGTTCGATTCATAGATCTTGGATTCAGAAACCAACCAATCAGAGAGAGATACCTCCATTGCTGCTAGCGCTGCGAGTGAGAGCAAATGGCAGTGAACAACCCCATTGGAGGATTTGGCTGAAACGGTGTACCTACGATTTGAGACAATGTTGCTTGCAATGACTTGGCAATCGAACTCGATAATTATCCAAATTTGATTCAATTGTAACAACGTAATCGAAATCTGAATCATGATCGAATTCGAATTCAAGCTCAAATAGAAGAGATTATGAATTTTAAACAAAGATCTTATAAAATAATGCCCTAATTTGCATGTAACAAACATATTAGGGTTCAACTATATATAGGTACCTACATGCCGCCGTTCCATTTTGATTTCGATTGTAATAGAACTGGATCTTAATCAAATCCTCATTGTGAACAGGGTATGATGAGTCCATAATATTGCTATAATGTGTTTCACAATACCAAATACCCTGGCCCATGTACCCCACCACTGGGGCATAGTGGGCCTCAAATTGGGTACCTAACAATTTTTTTTTTTTAAATAGGTTCCTCAAACTTTTTAACAGTTAAAATTAATTTGTGTTCCAGAAAGATTGAGGATACATTACCTACATATTTTTTAAAACAGTTTCCCTTCATTGTTCTTATCACAATTAAATCCTTCGTAAAACCGGCCCACTGTGCCCCAGGCTTCCTTTATAGGTCTAACTACCCCTCTAGCGGCTGCATAGTTAAAAAAACAATTGCATACCTATTTCACGAATGTGTCATTCTTCACTTCCTTGTACATATATAGATTGACTCTAATCTGGACTGGAATAAAGGAGTGAAAAGGGACTGTTTAAAAGGATGATATTTTTATCAGTAGTCTACTGTCAAGATCATTAGTAAAATTGTAATTGTCTCAATGCAAATGGAAGAAAACTAAACGTAGATCCGTTAGCTCTTAGAGAAAACTATTATTCTGTAACTGCAGACACAGAACCAAAACTATTCAATACTACATGTGTGTTCAGATAGCTACTGTGTGCCCTTGTTTGTAAAAAATAAATACTCGTATTTCAATAATAATATATTATATTCACCCAATGTGTTTTTATTTTATAACATTATATTACACGCTAACTATTTTCTTAATACGTATCAAATTATTGCAACTATTCTAGGGTCCCTTTTCATGTAGGTACAATAATGTGAGGAAACATGTTCATAATTGCACAGTTGCTGCTGGGGTTGAAGCAATGCCACATACTTTGTTGTAATGTTCCGACTTGGATAAGCTTTCAATTAAAAAAGCGGCAAGGTCACGCTTCGAAACTGTGCGGCCAGGAGACTCATCATGCTTAATAATGTAATCTCCATTTGGTTCATCTAAAAAGCAAAATGAATGGCACAATGAAAAATTAGAGCTGTTTCATTGCTGGAAGTGTTTATCACTATAGGTGACTCCTCAATGGCCTATTTCCAGTGCAGGAATAACCAATGATCTATGAAATTATTTCTGTAGGTATGTCTCTGAGATAAGTCCAGTAGTTCAGAATGATTCTTCAGGAAAGTTCAATATGTATGTTGCATATTCGGCCAGTGATAGGTAATAAATAATAATGAAAGCAGTCATTTTGAAAGGTAGGTACTGTACTATGTAGTAAATATTTAAACGTTACCTCTACCTATTTCCAAAAGTGTGTAGGCAAGTATGTACACCTACAGATCTTTAATGTGGGAATGTTTTGTTTTTGTCTACCATTATACCTAACATTGATATTGCCTATTCAATGGATTCATTTACCAATGTACCTATACTATGCATTTAAATTAGGTAGGCCCGTAGGACTATTAAAATGATAGTAGGTAAAAGTAATTTACTTCATACCTATATCTTTTCAAAAGATGAAGAAAATGGATGCTCTTCAGTGAGATGCATGCAGTTTATGAGTTTAACAGACTTTCTACTTATTCTGCAAAAGAGAATGCAAAGATTTTTAATGACCGCTAAAATTCAACATATCAAAATATAACAACACTTGTTGGTAAATCACACTATTTTCACACTAAAAAGTGTAAATTTTGAATTTTATTTTCATTCATAAATATGAAATTAAAAAAATAATTGTAAATTTTGGCCGGAAGACGCCATCCCGTAGAGTGATGTAATGGCAACCAGTGGCGAGGCTTGCATCCAAACATTGGAGAGACACATTATAACAAAATAATCTAATTAAAAATTATGATTTTGAAGAACGTACGTAGGTAATTTCATTGAGTCAAGAAATAGTTTTCTGTCAATTCAGATTTGTCTAAACTCAGTTTCATGGGGTCTCGAGTCCTAGATAGCATGGGCAGGTATAGGACTACCCATGTTAAACAGGACTCTAGACTGCATGAAACGGAGTTTAGTTCACTGCTGTTCAATGTGTGGGCGCGCTTATGTTCATTGGTATAGGTATGTGTGAATGAGTTAATTTTGTTTCTGTGTGTTACGAGTACAGTCGAAATGAATCGCTTGGTACTGTAGTGTGGCTATGGGACTAAAATAGCACAAGTAGACACGTCTTTTATTTCAGTACATTAGCAAACAGACTACCCACATGCGGTATACGTATAGGATTATGCGCCTTGGAAAGCGAGTGTGAGAGAGAGAGAGAGAAAACAGCCAATGCTGGAAACAACAAGTGGAAGAAGGATGAGAGCTAAACAAGGTAGATGCATCTGAGAATCGTCTCCCATGCTATTGATACTTGGCTGGAATTTTGCGCGCTCGAGCGCTGAGCCAGGCTTCATTTCAGCACCAAGTTGAACTTGATTTTCAAATGACAGACAGACAGTCAATGGGTTTAAATCAAACACTAATTGATAGGTATCAAATTAAAATAAACAATACAATAATTTACGGTTAAAATGAAAAATACACAAGCACATTATTCTCCCCTTACGCTACGCCCCTGTTGACAATATCATTGTTGGTTAATATAAATGAGGTCACTTGCCGGGATGGCGTTTTCCCGCCGCAATATACAGCGATTTTCAATTTCATATTTATGAATAAAAATTTACACTTTTTTTGTGTGAAAGTAGTGTGATTTACCAACATGTTGTTATTTTAAATTAGTTTAAAAAAAATGCATGCATAGGTAGGTATTCCCTATTCATAATGGATATGATATGAATGATTCCTTGTTCTGATTGTAAAAACACTAAATGGTCATATAGAAGGCGAGGCTTGATGTAAACTTGAAGACTCTTAGCTAGTAAAAGACTGTAGCGCCAAATAACCAGTAGAACGGCCTCGTTGGCATGCCTAAATGGTTGGAATGGTTGGTTAGTTGATATGCTGTAATTAATTTCGCAATTCTGGTAATCCTTCATGAAGGCACACACAAATGAAGTTCTGTAGCCAGAGAAAAAGAAGATTACTTAAAGCTAGTGCAACAAATACCTAGAGGTTACAGTCAGTGCTTTGTCTCAAACTTCAAATATATCCAATCATCTAACATTGCAAGTGAGCAGATCTGCAGGATTGCGATTCAAATTCTAACATACCACAACAAAGCAGGGTGGTGCCTATATTATTATTACAGATTGTGTGGTGTTTGTAGGCAATTTCAGAGGCCTATTGCAGTGTGTGTCATTTCTTTTCTACTGACCTGTGAAATGTCCTGGAAGCACTGCAATCCACTTTAAATTACTCTGCTTCACGCAATCGAACATTCTTTGATGGTCGGCATTTAAATCTTTAAATAATGCAGGTACTTTGGTAGGCTCCCAAAATAAAAATGCAGACAGACACACTGAAATAAGCTGAATTCCGGCTGACTGCATGGCTAAGATTATGTTCTTCAAACCATCTGAGAGTACAGTAGTTGGACCTAAAACGTATCCAAAGTTTCCAAACCATACAATAGATGTATTAAGAAGTTCAAAAGAATCTAGAAAGTTTCTTCATTTCATAAGGCTGAAGATGTTATTATTTAGTGGTACCCACTGATGTACTACGTCAGTGGTACTCAACCTGCGGCCCGCGGGACAAAATTTTGTGGCCCCCCAGTTGATGTTTAAAATATCTACTTATTTACAAAATGTGTCCACTGTGAAAATAATATTTAAAAAATAATAGTTTCTCGTTTCATTTGAGATAAATTTTGAGAGTTGTCAATGTCATATAAGAATTCACGTATCAGGCTGAAAATGCGACGAAAGCTTAAATGTAACTTCATACTTGTTGCAACGAAAATAAAGCCATTACCAATTCCGAAAATTAAAAAAAAGGTGTATTGTTTTGGCGCTTGAAACATTGTCGATTTGTTTCCTAATAATCAAAAGACACTGCAGGAACCAGGCACGTAGGAAAGGGGGATGGAGGGATTATCCCCCCCCCCCCCCCGAACAGACTGATCCGCCATTTGCAATACAAACTTCAGTTTAGCATTCGCCCTGCGGGGCATCAATTGGTAGGTATAGTTTGCTGCGGTTCGTGCATTTTCAAGCCCCAGAATCACTTTTAAATTGTTAAATTCTAAAAAACCGCCCTGCGGGGCTAGAACTGAGGGGCTTCGCCCCCCAGCCCCCCTTCTGGGTCGCAATCCCCCCCCCCCCCATGATAAAAGTGGTTCCTACGCACCTCAAATGAACCTACGTGACCACGTGAGCATTATTTTATTATTATTTTTTTTTAATGCGGCCCACCAACCAAAGCAAATTCGTATTATTGGCCCACGAGTCAAAAAGGTTGAGTACCACTGTACTACGTGGATTGCGCTTTGTTAATACGAAACTGTTACCAACATGGTGAAACAAGTTTGGCATTTCAAAACCATATGATTGGTCAATTCAAGTCATATGCCTTATACTATGCCCCTCCCACTTTGCAAATGAAAATATAAATTAATTAAATGATATTAAAAAATAAAAATATCAACCAAATAATCAATACATTAATAATGTAATAAATAAATAAATAAATAAATAAAACAATTGAACATTGTTTTATTGCGCTCTTCGGCTTGCGTGGTACTACCATGCTTCAAACCGATTTTCAAGTCAATGCGAACTGACTATAAGCGGTTTCAATGCGAATTGAAGTGCGTCATACGTAAGTAGTCATGCAGTGGTACATGCAAATAAAATATTTAGCCAATACCATAACTCATAAATCATAATGTAATGTCACGTACTTAGATCATTGCGCGTCCCAAGTGTTACAACAACTGCATCCTGACCAATGACTGCTTTTTCCACATCTTCATGATGTGTGACATCTCCAACAATGACCTCGACCTTTTCTTTCACATCATCTGGTAATTTGGTGGCATCTCGAAGCAGTACACGAACACTTAGTCCTATGAGCCAAAGCCAAACCAACGTTTACAGAACTGAACAAGAACGAAGAAGAGTGAAAAACAGAGGTAGGTAGGTACCTATCCAGAATTGTGAAAGCGCTGTACCTACATCTGTTGTCGACAGTGGTTAATTTGTAAAATAATAAGTGGGCGGATGCTCTACGATGTCAGGGGAAAGATATTTGCTTACGAAAACAATGGTGGGTTTAGGGTTGAGGGCCCCCCAATATAATGTGGGTCCGGGGCGCATAGCCCCGGTAAAATTTTGAATGTCAGGACTAGTGATGTAATATTCCCGGGAATTTATTTTTTCGGGAATATTCCCCAAACCGGGAATTTATTGGGAATTTACTAGGTACAGGGATGAGTAAACATTAAGAGAAAACATTATTAAAGCATGTTTATGTTTTGAGATGTCATAAGACAGGGGTTGGCAACCTGCGGCTCCTTGGTGGGTTTTGAATGGCTCTTTATAATTGAAATAAAGATAGGGAATCGAAATATTGGAAAATTCGAAAAAACGCCCTGCGGGGCAACATCAAGAGGGAGGGAGGGGGGGGGGGGCTTTGTCAAAAAAGCAGAATAAACTAGGAATTCAATTGATTATTTTTGGTGTATTATATTTGATTGCCCGCTGCGGCTCGCATTATTATCTAATTTATAAATTTTTCAGAAATTGGCTCCGTCACCAAAAAAGGTTACCGACCCCTGTCACAAGATAACAAGAAAATTAATGACAAAATAGAGAATACTAAGAGGTAATGACAAACCACAAAATAATAACATTATACATTTTAATTTATAATGAAAAAGTAAATTCCCGATTTGGGGAATATTCCCCAAATTTGCTCGGGAATATTCCCGGGAACGGGGAATATTCCCGCTGGGTATCACTAGTCAGGACCAAATTTGGAACCTTCCTACGCGATTTGCACACAATTATAAGTCAATTTTTACTTATATGAAAAATAAGTGGGCGGACGGTGTCCACCCTGAAAAAGAGTGAGGGGACGCGTCCGCCCTCGTCCGCCCCCAAATAACCCACTGGTTGTCGAACTCTAATCGTAGCTTTAGACAGCCTGGGGGGGGGGGGGGGGGGAGAGGGTCTTTATAACTAACTTTTATGCATGACATTCTTTATGCTTATCACCCTGTGGATTTTTTTTTAATAATAGAAATATCATCAAGGAATTTAGGGAAATTTAAATTTGAAGATTTTATTTATAATATTTACATTATTTAATGACTATTTGAATAAAAATAAAATATATCTAGGTAGGTAGGTAGGTAGTTCACTGCTTACGTTAACCTCACTTTTAGAGCACTAGGTAGCTATCATGAGGTTTAGAACGTTAGCTGAATTGTCATTCACTCTCTCATCAATCAAATAGGTAATTTACAAGTCAAATTTGTAATAAAATTATGAATAAAGAATAACAAAAGAATACCTATTTTTCCGTACCTTTTTTCAACGCAGCGTCAATCGCAAAAAGACCAACATTCCCACTAGCTCCAAAGATTACAATTTTGTTCATAATTTATATTTGTAATATTCTTTAATGTACCTATACCCTATAATTATAAATTACTTTCCAAAAGTAAAGAAAGAAACAAACGATTCATTCAACACTTTAACCAAAAGCTTTAACTCCGAGACCAACCAAGATAGCACCAGCCACCAAGGTTTGTGACAGTGATACGCCCACACTTCGCATGGTCTGGCAAACAGCATCAGTCACATTGATTCCCAAGCTGATCACACCATTTTCAACTACACTTTTTCCAAAATTTGATGCGGAGAAAGCACTCTAAAACAAAATTTGTAACAAATAGTACGACAAATTGATTTTGAACAGAAGGTACTTTATTCATCGTGAGGGAAATATTTCTTTGTAAGTTTTGCAAATCTGATTATTTTTGTGTTGCTATGGTAACGTGATGTCACGATTGTATAAACAGAAATGACGGCTGGTTGCAAAGCTGGTTGATGTGGGTTGGGTGCGACCTAGGTGTGACGTATGGATAGGTAGTGTTAGTTGTAGTAGAGTTATTCTTATATTTATAGATGTTTCAGTTAAATATAATAAATAATTACAGGTGATTCACGTAAAATTACAGTGTTATGGCGTTGATATACCAATATTTAGAGTTATACGAATCAAAATCGATTTCATCTTTTTGGAAAGGATTGCAAATTCTTCTTTATGTGTTGGGGGCCTTAACCAGTTTCGCAGCTTCATTCACATTCGGCACTTTTTACCATATTTACTGCGACAATTACTGCATATTGTACAGCTCTGTTACCTTCATAAAAGAACCGGCTAGTATTCCTCATCCTACAATAGACATTAGTAAGGGAGATGTTAATACAACCATCCTAGACTTGCCTTTGGGTTCAATAGACTTGAGTACCACAATCTGGGCAAAAGGGAAAACAGCAAAAACATGTGATTTCTGTTTGTACTCCATTGTGTTCTCATTTATTATTTGCTTTATATGGGCAACATTTTTTACAATGTGTGGCAAAGGAGGAAAAGCAAAGAGGGGGTACGTATGGGGGTATCATGTTATGCATTACTTTTACAGGATTATACCTACACTTGATTCAATCATGAATATTTTTTTAATATTTTAGTTTACCTGCATCATGGCGCATTGTGTTCCCAGCTTTGATCACCAATCTGATCTACTTCGCAATCTCAATAGCAGCAGCCAGCTCCCTGTCAAATGGATTTGATGTATTCTGTACACATTTAATGCAAAATATGAACGAAAAAACGTAAGTATCGAATCGAAACTTTGGGAGGGCACAACCAAATATGAATTTAGCATTAGGTAGTACCTATATAGAATCTGAAAATTATCAACGGGAAAAACTTCCTCAAACACAACATTATATTCATGAACGCAATTGGAGGTCTGGTCTAGGGTA
Source organism: Leuctra nigra (assembly GCA_934045905.1). Classification (NCBI taxonomy): domain Eukaryota; kingdom Metazoa; phylum Arthropoda; class Insecta; order Plecoptera; family Leuctridae; genus Leuctra; species Leuctra nigra. Next base: position 30,567,366 of record OW203769.1, on the reverse strand, counting down.
AAGGCACCACAGTGCCACATGGGACTCTGTGGCATGTGGCTCCCCAGGAAAACTTGAATTTCCCATGGATTTTAAAAGTGTTTTATTCGTGAAATTGTTTGTGCAATTGTTTCATGTAGGTATAGGTACCTACCTACTATTTAAAAAAAAATATAATTTTTTTTAGACCAAGGGAAATTATTTTATTATTTTACAATTCCTTTCAAGTGCACAAGAAAACATTGAATATTGACAATGAGCATGGGGGAGGGGCTTACTTTCTTTCAGACATTTTCTTTCTTTTTTCAGACATTTTAACCCGGGGGGGGGGGGGGGGGAAATGATTATGCAAGTTTTTGGTAAAAATCTATTCATACAAAAAAATACAAAATTACCCTAATAATGACAGATTTTTCACGCCGGCCATAAGATAACATGGGGAGACAAATTAAATTCAAATTGAAATATCCAGGGGCGAAGCGTCAGGGGAGACAGTGTCTCCCCTTGAAAAAATGGAAAGAGCTGTTCATATCTTTCATACATTAAAATTTGCTACAATTTAGGTATTTAATTTTTATTGTATCGCACTATTATTTTATGTATTAATTGGTGTTGTAATGAAACTTGTTGATTGTCAGTTGAAAACCATGCTCAATCCCAGCAAACACGGGACATGGCAGGGACGTCCCTGCCATGTCCCCAAAATCCCAAAAGGGATATCCATTTTGGGACCTCCCTGCCATGTCCCAGGGAGGTCCCATTTGGGATATCCCTTTTGGGACGTCCCCGCCATGTCCCAGGGAGGTCCCATTTGGGAGATCTTTTTTTTGAAAGTTCTCCCTTTTGGGACCTCCCCGCCATGTCCCTGGGAGGTCCCATTTGGGATATCCCTTTTGGGACGTCCCCGCCATGTCCCAGGGAGGTCCCTTTTGGGAGCTCTTTTTATGCTTCAGAAAATGTGTTGAACTTGTGACTTATCAAGTTTTAGATTCCGTTTGCAACAAGTCGATTTGAATAAAGTAATTGAATCAAATGTCTTTAAAATGAACATGTAAATATTTCCGTTTTTGTAGAATTATCATCTCTTTTCGATAACGACACCAAGGTACTATAGCTTTTTGTATCCAAAATCAATTTACTTTAGGTAATTATTAAATAAGGTAACAGTAATTAAGATGTTGATTAGTATCATAAACTATGCCAGAAATCTCAATAGGTACATTTAAACAGATTTCTTTTATCCGTTTCAATGTTTCAATAATCTACTCAAAGCATGTCTAAAACGACCTCTTTCTCACTTCGCGCCATGGTCCCGTGGTTAGCCCGTCAGCCTTCTAATCACAAGATCGTGTGTTCAAATCATGTTGGGGTACAATAATTTGTATTGGTGTACTAATCATAATTGTAATTGTCTCTGTAATTTCGTTCACAGAATTGAAATCCGATCAAAACTGACTGAGAAATCAATTATTTATTACAATTTTATTTTGTTGTCCAAGGTATGTAACAGCCAAAGGCTGTTATTTAGTTACTTAGTTCTCTAACAGAGGGCACCAGTAACACGATTTCTTTGGGACATGGCGGGGACCTCTCTGGGACCTCCCTGGGACATGGCGGGGACCTCCCTGGGACCTCTCTGGGACATGGCGGGGACCTCCCTGGGAGCAGTTTGGGGGGGTTATTGGACCTGGCCGCCATGTCCCTGGGATGTAACGGGGACCTCCCTGGGACCTCTTTGGGACCTCTTTGGGACGTGGCGGGGACGTCCCCGCCATGTCCCAGTGTTTGCTGGGATTTGATGTCTGGACGAGCGAGCGAGTGGTGCCGCTGCGCGCGCATCTCCTATCTTATAACCTGGGAGACATATACTACTGGCGTCTTCGCAGGCGTATCTTCATCCTTCTTCCACTCGTTGTTTCACACATTCATATGTTTTCTCTCACTCACACTCGCACTTACACCCGCTCGCCTATACTGCGTATGGACATTCCATGCTATAACAATCTTGCAAAATAGACTCCGAGGTAGACACGTCTACTTGGTTATTAAATGTCCCTTGACAGCAACAAGAACAGATTGACTGGAATGTACACACTGCA